>VZRS01001772.1:574192-629941 GCA_013398055.1 Ifrita kowaldi | reverse complement strand
GCGCGGGCAGGCCCGTGAGGGCGGCGGGGCAGCGGGTGGGAGCGGTGGCCGGGGCCTGCGGGCCTGGCGCGTCCCGCCCGGATGCGCTGCCCGGAGCGTGTGCGGGGCTGACCGGGAACACCGCCGCGCCCCGGCCCCTCTGCGCCCCGGCTCTGCGGGGCTTTTCCGCTGTCTGCGCAGGGGAGAGCCCTGTAATTGCAGACACTGACAGCGCCGGGGAAGAGCGAGTGGGAAGGTGCTGCCGCCCGTTCTATTGGCTGCTGTTCTCAGGTTCCAGTTCTGATGGAGAAAATTCACCTTGATCTGTTTCTTTGTGGCCTTCCTTGGTAATCTCGTGGGGAGCCGTGAAAAGTCAAACGTTATACTTCTTAGGAGAAAAAGTAAAGCATTTTATAGTAGATATATGAGAAAAAGTAAAGCATTTTATAGTAGATATATCTGTCTAAAAGTAGGGTGGTCTAGCGACCAAAATGGTAGAAAATAGCAAGTTCTTTTCTCTGAACCCCATGAAGTGTGTCATTTTAGTTTTCGTGAGGAGAATAATCCGTTGCTACCAGAGCATCCTGAAATATGTGTGTTAGACCTAAATTGATAGTTAATGGTATAGCATAGGTAGTGCTTCAAAGAATTCCTAGGTTGTGTTTACTCAAGTTGCACATCATTGTATTTTGATCCCAGTGGTTTTCATACTGAACTGAATTTGATGATGTCAGTGTGGACAATTGCTATGGCAGGCCTGGGCTGTTGGAAATCACGGGTGTACGCAAGCAGTCTGCTTTTAAGACTGCCATTCCTAGGAATACAGGGTCTGACTGAGTTCGAAGGGGTACAGAACAGGGGGCCTTGAGAAATGAAAAGGATGCATTTGTCTTCAGCAGGTGTTAATTAAAGCCTTGGAATCCCATTGTATGTTTTGGACATTGGCATGTTTTCTATTAAACTGGAGAGCTTTACTCGCAATAAGTTGTTACTCATTTTGAATTGCTTGACCTGTTGATTTGTTTGAACAAATTGCAAGGGTAAAAGTAGAAAATGTTAAAACCAAGTCTATTGGAAACCTGTACTCATTAGTGCTGCTTCAGTGTGTGGTGTTTAGACGTGCTGAATTTTTGTACCTTTACTGCAATTTGTGATAAGAAGTTCAGTTCTTTAAACAATATAAAAGAATTAATAGTAAGTGATAAGATACTTTAGAATGCAGTGGAAAACATGGTGATTTCCAGTCACTTAATAATTCAGCTTGTTAAATGTGCCCTATACATCTGGTTGTTTAAAATTGTAGCTAAGACTTGCTTTATTCTAAGCAGAGTTACTGCCTGAGTTTGCAGTATTTCTTTGAACCTGGATATTAGGATGCAGATCTATTGTAATCAGTCTTCGATGGCTTCATCTGACATAATTACGACCGGTTCATATAGCAGCATTTTTCTATACCTTCTGTTGACCTGTCCTATCCATCCCTATCATGCTGAATCACTGTCTTCTGAAGAAAGCCTGGCCAGTTGTGCCAAGCTGTCTGTGTTATTGATACAAAGGACAGGGTGGTTTGGTTTCCCCTCCCCCGTTAGGTGCAGTGCAGTTGGAAATATTTTTTTAGGCAGTGACCCCAGAAGTGCAAGATTGCAGGTTATGTCAGTCCTAAGTGGGAGTATCTATGCAATTTGTTGAAACCATGCTGAAATGTGACAACTGTGTCACATCCCTCTTCACAAACAGATGCATTGCCTCTCACGTACCAAGAAACATTCACCATACTCTTTCCTGTTATACAATGAATAGGTCTTTTATAATGTCTCAGATTCTTAAGAAAAGCCACAGAGAAAATGTAGTAATATTATCTGGTGTATCTGTGTATTGGTCCATAATTCAGCTTTCGTGCTCTCTATATACTGTGTCTTCTTGGGAGAAAATGTGAATTCAGGACTTGAAGCTTGCTGTTATTCGCATTGTTTATCTTGATTTTATTTAAATTTTATTTTCTTTCTCTATATCACTGGAAGAGGAGGATAAAGAACAGAATCCATTGAATTTCAGAGACTATGAGAAATTGCATTCTTTACCACTTATGTGTTAGCAGAAATGGGCAAGAGATGCTCACCCAAGAAGGAATTATTGAATTACTGTATCATCAGTAACTAATCTTTTCTAAGAAGGTAGGATAATGATTAAGATGTGTCCCCCTTCGTATTTTGACTTGTATATTTTGCAGTTGACGGGAAGTACAAATACATAGAGAAGTATTTGAAAGGCTGTCAGGTATTATATCATATCAGAGAGATACATATAAGCATAATAATGGCTTTAAATATGCAGTTTAGCTGTGTTGTCTAGCATATCTTTCCAAGAATGAATTGTTTCATCAAAGGTCATTGGTTGCTTTTAAAGTGTATAAAAAGCTCCAATTTTCTTTTTACATGGCTTAGTTAAATTGCGTAAGTAATTGGCACTTACAGAGTTTCCTATAAATTAATGGTTAGCTATGGAACTGAAACGCCTTAAAGTCAGCTTTTGGCATTTGGTTCCCAAAAGGTGTCTTGTGATGAGGCTTTTGTTACTGCTTTTTTTTTCTTTTTTTTCCTAAATAGGGATGAGAAAATGTACCTGTTGTTCTGATTCACTGTTTTCTAAAGCACCCTCTCCATCTTTGAAGGATACTTAGTGTTTTACTGTCTTGTGAAGCAAAGTAGTTCCCTTTGCTATGTTCTGTCAAAATCTTTTTTCTGTAAACTGCTCTTGATACTTAAATGTTGTATCTGGTTTTTTGGGTTTGCCTTTCTTGTTGGATGACAATTGACTGACTTCAGTCAGCTCGCCTCACCTTTCAGCGCACTTTAAATTTGTCAATGTGTCTTTTTTACTGAAACAACTGTTTTGCTACCTTGTAGTAAAGTACTTTCCCCTGGTAGAGATGGAGAAGTACTTGTAGGCTCACACTGTTTGATAGAGTGGTCCTGGGCATGGCAGGGATGAGCCTTCATTGCCTTTACTTTGAGGGCAAAGCATCAGGGCTTCTCTGACTCACTTGTGGGTAGTTACATGCCAGAGTTCTACTTGGAAGCGCTCTATCCTCCCAGCATTACACTGGGGGTGTTGCTAGGCCTTGGGAAGCAATCCACGGGACCTTGTCATGCTGACCTAATGCTAAATTTGGAGATTATGTCTGTTCTTCTGGAAATGGGAGGATTCAGTATTCCTTTGTTTTGGATAAAAGTCATGGTACAGTCTGATTGGCAGACAATCAGTTTAGATATTAAATGGACACTTATTGAAACAACTCTTTAGAGAAACCCAAAGAGATGTAACTCATGTCCTTGAGCAGGCTCCTAAATTAAGGCTCTGATAGCTACTTTTGAACAATTACGCCCATGTAAGGAGAAAAAGAAATCATTGCAGCATTTAAATTTATAATTCAGAGTCTGGTTTTAAAAAAAGGTAAAAGGTTAAAAGTTGACAGGCAGCATGAAGCCTGTTTTAGAAATATTATATGGCACTTATGCTGCTGGCCAGAAATTATTCTAAGATGATCCAGAAAAGCAGCAGTGTAAAGAGAGTATTAAAAGGTCATATTAAAAAAAAAAAAAATTAAAAATCACAGTTTTGTTTTGGGGGAGAGACAATGGAATGGAACTGAATTCTGACAAGTAAGTGTTTGATTGGTCTTTTTTTGTTTTAGGGGATATTTAGAGTGGTTAAATCTTGAAATAATAACAAAACCCAAAAAACCCCACCCAAAAATGGAAGCCTGCTTAGATTTCAGTAGGGCAAATTGGCAGTTGAGGGCTGGGAAGGTAAGGGCAGACCTGACAACTGCTTACATGTGTGTTTATTGTTTAAGAAACTGAGGACTCTTTCGCACATGAGTCAGTTCTTATTGCTGAATGGATCAAATAATTCTCTAATGGAAATGTAAGTGGTTTCAAAACTCAAAACTCAATCAACAAAAGAAATGTTCCCAAAAAAATATCCCAGGATCGGAAGATATTTGTCTGGTGGCTCTAAAGGAATTATTTGGGGATTTTGGGTACAAAATTGTGGGTTTATTTTCCATAGCCTGTGGCATAACTCATCTTCTGAATCTGAGAGATGGAGCACAGCAGCATTTTATAGAAAAATTCTAGATTGAGCTGGAGAACTGTTGATCAATAAGTTTAATTTAAACAGATTCATAGCACTTGTAAGAAAGAGTGGACTAACTATATCCCCTGGGAAGTATACTCCTGGAGGAGTTGGTACGGTTTTCATAGATGAAAATCAAGAGAAATTGTTAGAATATTTTGAAGGATCCAGAGAGCTTTTTGATCCAGGCAAAACTATTCATCAGGCATTGAAGTCTTTAAAGTAAGCAAAAGAAGAAATATCCTCTTCTGGATCAAAATTAATTAGGTGAGAAAGGGTGTTAATAGGTAGTAAACTGCCATGGTGGAGAGAGGTTAACATGTGTCATCTGTGCTCTTTAAATGTGTTGACAAGTTCTTTAGAAAACAGAGTGAATGACAAATAGTAACACTTATCCAGGACAGCAAACTTCCGGAGATGCTTCAGGAAGCTCTTGTTAGACCGAGTGCCCGGTAAAGAAATTGTAGGAGATACTGTCAGATAAAGACAGAGCAGACTCTGCAAAGGACAGAACAATTCTTGCTTGAACATGGAAGGCAGTGAACTTGGGGAAGAAATACTAGGATCTGTATGGATAACATTCTGAAAATGTTATTGTAGTGGCAGTCAAACAGTCTGATAAGAATTCAGGAAGTATTAGATGACCAATTTAGAAAAAAGAGATTGCACCATCGTGCATTATATGTATTTTGTGTTATATGTGCATCTTGAACAGCAGCATGTAATTTTGTTCCGTCTTCCTGATTTTTTTGTTTATCTAAAGATGTGTTCAGAGGCACAGAGTGCCTTTTGGGCAGGGTGGAATGATAAAAGTGACAAGTCTGACTTGGAAAAGGAGTGGTTGAATAGGGGATAGAGTTAGATATTTCTTACCTTATGAATGGTATTTAGTGGAAAAGTTGAATAGGAAGCAACTGTAATTCTTGTCTTCCTGTGAAAAGGAGAAATAGAAAAGGTGCGAAATACCTTTTCATATAACGTGTATTCAAATTGTGGAATTTGTAGCAATGAGGTGAACTGGAGGCAAAAACTATGAAAGTGTCTATTCAGAATCTGGACAAAATAGCGGAAGACAGTTCTAGCAGTGGTCATAAACATGATGGTTTGGATGAAACTAGAGAAAATCTGTAAACCACCCTGTTTGGACAACAGAGTATGGAGAAGGAAAGGTCTGTTCGTCCATCATTGCCAGAAGCGCATTTAAGCACTAAGTAATCTTTTGGCGAAACACAGTGTGGCCATTTTAATGGCAGGAGTATCTTTAAATACTTTTCAAACAAATAATTGTATCTTTCCTGTGAGGAACTTCCAAAAACATCAACCAAGTTAATTGAAGCTACACAGACAGTATAAAAGATGAATGAACGCACCATTGCATGCAAGATACATCCATAGTTTCATTTGAGATTTAAAATTCTATGAAACTTTTGAGACTGCAAGTACATGATAAGTGAGGATGAAATAAATAGTACCTTCAGTGTTGTTGTAGGGTTTCAAGGTTTACAGGGCCATTTTTCCTTGATTCTAGAATGCTGGCTAATATTGCAGGAACCTTGCATTTAAAGAACCTTTGGGATAGTTTTTGTAATTTGCAAGAAACTGATTTTGCTGGATCTGTGCTTTCTTGTTTGAGGTGAATAGGGTAACTTGTAGTTTTTGTCAGCTATTGATTGTAGCTTTCTGATTCCAGTAGATGCGGCTGTGTATTTGTGCTTATCTAGTATTTTCAAGGTTGCTGGTCCACAGACCATCTGTGATATCTTTATGCTATTTCTTTTCAAATCTGTTTTGTCAGTGCAGAAGAATAATTGGATATATTCTGTCCTCATAGCAGTTATGGGTGCTGCATCTTTTCCTTCTGTAGAGATGTTGGCAGAGATGTGAAAACTCCAGGGACAGACTGAAAGATATAGTAGGTGTTAGGCTTTGTGATTCTTTTGAGTGACAGTACATAGACAGCAATGCATTTATAAAACCAAAAGACCAGAAAAGGTGACTAAACGACAGAAAAACCACAGACCACTCTGCTATCATGGTAATAGACCTGCTGACAAAATGAAGAATGCTGGCCTTTTCACAGAGCACCATGGTTGTGTTGATACATGGTACATTTGGTGGAGATAAACATTATATATACTGTTTCATGTATACCTATCACCGAAGCAACAAATTCTTTGCAAACAGAATGTCTGTGTTTAGTAACCTTAGTAATGTGAGGTGAGACTTTATGAAATCAAAAACATTCTTGAAACAGAAAATGCAGTCTGGGATATTGAGCGGGTTTTAACAGCCGAAACTAAATTCATGAAACATGCCATGGGCTCCTGATGGTAGAGGAAAAATGGCTAATTTTCTTTCACTGTCAGAGAGGAAGAATTATTTAAGTTTTACAGCCATAAGAACAGAAACAATTTTGCTTGTGAAAGTACAGTACCTTGTACGGTTGATCCCTGATGCTTTTTCTTACATTAGTCTAGAGGCTTTGACCTCATCTTGTTTCATGAGCCTATTCCAACAGGATATCTGTTGATACAAGCCAGATTTAACTGAGGTTATTACAATGGGCATATATATCAGTGTAGTTTAAATTTACAGTATCTACATGTAAGATTTTATTAGCAGCTACTGTTATACTCAGTTACTAGGCAGTGTGAGCTCTGCTTTGGGTCTGGAAGTAGCATGTTTGTGTTAATTGCCATGTTGCACCTCTCAGCAGGGATTATGATATTGGATAAAGTGCCACACTAATGTAGTTTTTCTGCTTTGAACTTCTTACTATGTACTGGGAATTTATCCCTTCAGATTAGTGCTATCCTTTGAATCTCCACAGCATGCTTTATTGTAAAGTATCAATGTACCCACAGGCTTGTAGAAAGTCAGTGTAGAGCTAGGTTTAGAAGTTTTGCTTTCTATATCTCTTATTAGTACTGCAATATAAAGGAAAGGTGATTTTTTTCCTCTTTGTTAGTGCATATACAAGTGGTAATAACAAACCATCAAAATATGTTCATTAACAAGTCCCAAAAGCTATTCACTGCTTTTTTTCCCCCAGAACTACTGTTCATGTTTTTGGATCAATGTATTGAAATTGTATCATCCATATATATTTCTAAAGTAAAATTGATTATTTTGACTAGTTAGCAATGCTTTGTTTTAGAAAATCTTGTTCATGGTTGTAAATCATGATGTGTTACATTTTTTATTATCATCTATACTTTTACTAATAAGATACAATCTGTTATTTTGTTCTGCAGTGTGTATTACTTTAGAGATTCATCTCTAGATACTTTTCTATTGTTTAGCTTTGCTGGGAATGGAAGAAGAGAATCCTTTAATGCCCAACACCATGTTATTTCCTTAGGGTAATTCCTCTTAATTACCATTCCGTTACAGTCCCGAGAGCACAGGTTGTGCACAAAGACTTTGAAACATGGATTATATTTCTGTCTTGGAACACATCATGCTGCAGTTCTTTTTCCTTAGGCTATAACATTCTATGACTACTTCATCAAAGGTTTAATTAAACCCATTAGTTTGCAGAAAATGTCTACATGCTTCAAAAATCATCATCCTTAACTTATTAAAAGAAGTTGTTTGTAGTATTTTTGAATGGTATGCACTGTAATGCAGTGTTAACTATTGCTGGAACAAAAATTAAAGTATAAATGGAAAGAAACAGTTTTTCTAATAAGTATTACTTTTTATTCACTGGATGATGCAGATCATGGCTCAAATATTTAGCAATATTTTATTCTGCCTTCTTTGAAAATTACTCTTAAGAAATCCTTCTTGAGCAATGGGAAAATACATGTATTGCGTGAAAAGGATTTTGTTAAACTCTGAGGAAATAGTTTTAAGACTTCATACTTCAATTTTTCATGAGGCAAATATAACTTTAGAGATGCTTAATTACTTCTCATGCCACAGCCGTGGGTTTTGGGCATTATGGATAATGAACCCCTGGATACAGAGTTTTAAATTTGAGTCTTCATAAGTATATTAATTCAAATAATTTGACACTGGATTAAAACAGCTGGTTTTTTAGCCTCCCAGAAAATATAACTTGATAGAGAAACTCAAAGCTATAGTTTGTTAAAATAGAAATTTTTGTGCTAATCAGATCTGAAATGCATTAAGTTGATATAAGGACTTTATTAAAAGAAGACAATTTCATTTACCGTGGACTTAGAACCCCTGAAATATCTGAACTGTCATAAGGGAGGGATCTTTCTGAATTCTGCGGCCACTGGTAGTTGTAGGAAGTCAGTGATGATTTGCACTTTAGAAAATGAAGAACAGGTGGTCACCTCAACAGACCATTCTCTGCCACACCCTGCATCTACCCAAAAAAACCTCCAAAAAGATCGAAACAGTCATCTTTCACCTAAGTAGATCTGAATAATACTAGGATTAATGAAGCACAGTTCTTACAAAACTGTGTCTTGGATGTGACTGACTTTGGTTCTGGGAAGGTGTGTGAGATCTCTAATGCATTTGAAGCGATTAAAGCAGGAGAAATCTTCTTTGTGAGTTGCCTGGTCTCTCCTAAAAGGATGTGCTCAACTTTGAGTTGCTGAAGACAGTTGTGGGCCCACAAATAATGCATTTTAAAAAGTGAGGCAAGAAAGAACCTAAAACTAATTTATGTACAGATTGATATGAACTTCCAGATAATGTAAAAAATAACATTAAGAGGATCTGAAGGTTGGAAAGTTAAGTTCAGAAAAGCAGTGAATATTATAACTGAGGCTTGCATGGTCATAATTGAGTTCTTTTAAAAATTAAATAGATTAATTTTGTTGGAATAATCAATTTCTCTTTTCAGAGCTAGATTTATGTTTTTAAACAATTGTGTATGAAACAGAAGTGATTGTCTTTTGATATCTTAACTAAGTTAAGTTTATTAACATTTGGACTACATGGAATTTTAACATTTCTGAGTGAAACTTGAATTACTGATAGAGGGGACTCAAGGAAAGGTGTGTAATTTCTCTTTTGTTAATCAAATACTTTATGTCCACAAAAAAGTGGTAAAGGCACGTTTTTCAGCTTCTTCCTACCTAGAAACTTTTATAAGAGGAATAGTAGACATATCTCTTTTATTTTCTAGACTAATTCAATTTCAGTGAATATATGTATGATTTATGCATCAGGTGTTTTATTGATAGATTTTTATTTTTTCATGAAACAGAAGGGTAACAATGTGTTACTAGTAATCTAGAAATCGATTTAAATGAAGTTAGTGAATGTTTCAGTATCTAAGCATTGATTTTTGGAATGTAAAGTTTGACTTCAGAGAGTAAGAAAATAGGTATGAATAATCTATCTACAAGTGTATTCATACTGCTAGTTCTTATCTTTGAATAGATGTGCTCCTCCCATTTTTCTCTTTCAACATACAATATTTAAATGGCGAGAGACAGAATGGTTATGGTTTTGCTTCTGTTTTAGTTCATTCTATCGACAGTAGTATGCTTGAGGAGAGGACAGGGTCAAGTTAGTTTTATTTCCTGTAACATCCTGAGTGCCATGATATTGCCTAGTGGCAGTTTTGAAGTATCCTCTTTTTCCATGGCTCACATCCATGTTTCACTCGTGTGGTAACTGAGCTGCTGCCAAACGTGCTGTCGGGGCAGTTGCTGAGCCTGCTTGGGTCCCCAGCCACTGCTTGCTGGCTCCTTGTATTTCTAGTCTTTTGAACAGTATTGGATCCTTCTCTTGCTAGCTTTGCATTTGTTTTGGTGGTTCTTCTTGTTTGGTTGAGAGTTTTTGGTGGGTTTTTTCACCTGAGGCTTTGATGATGGGATAATTTTCAACGCTTTTGAACGTCTGAGTGGCTATTAAATGGATAATCCTGCATCGGCAGTACTTCGTGTGTCCTTCAGGGAATAGTGGTATATTGGAGAGAGATTATTTCGCTTTGCAAAGTCAGTTTTGACTCTTGCAGATATTGTACATATCACTGTGCCTTCTAACTCCATTTTATAGTTTCTACAACCTTATTTTTTAAAATACATACACAGCACTATTCTGTCCAGATTTTAATGATGTCATAAAATTAGTTGGTGAAAAGACGAGTTCGCTACTTGGGATAGCAGCTCTTCCCTGATAGATCCCTGTTCCTAGATGGACTGTATTTTTAAAATAGCATTGTCCTGACTGCTGTTTATTCTTTTTAAATTTTAGCTGTCCCTTTTCCACCAACACATCGCTTGACGTCTGAAGAAGTGTTTGACACAGATGGAAGACCAAGGGTTGACATTCTGAAGAACCACTTGATAAAGGAAGGTCGAGTGGATGAAGAAATTGCACTTAGAATCATCAATGAGGGTGCTGCAATTTTACGGAGGGAAAAAACTATGATAGAAGTTGAAGCTCCAATTACAGGTAGTATTTCTAGGTAATTTCATACATAATTAAATTTGAAAAAGCCAGATTTTTTCAGCACTAGAATTTGTCTTAAAATTGTTAAATCAAAATTTCTCTGTTAGTCCTACTGAATTATCCCTCACAACTGCATTTGCTTAACAGTCTGCACATTGTTTTGCAAAATGAAGACATTAAACTTATTGAAAAAGCTAGTGGATATTAAAATGGGGAAAAAAGAATGAAGTAGTTAAATGCTGTTAAAATACGAATTTCTAATTCCTGCAATATTATAAGTAGGAATAAAGGCATCTACCTGAACTCAGGATAATCCTGAAATCTAACTATGTGAAGAGAAGTTAATTATTGTGGTTTGAAACAAGTACTGTCACTGGAATTCTTAGTGAAAAATACACCTTCATATTCATCTGTAAGTGAGACTGGTGATTGCATATAAAACCACGTTCCTGTGAGAGTGATGGTACTGATAAAGATTGTTTTAGCATCTTTGGCACTAGGGCCAGATCCACTGGAATACAAAACTGACTTTTAGGGTTTTCTTGAGTATTTTCATAGTTTGAACAGTTCTATTTCTGTTTGACCTGGTGAAAGGTGGAATTTGGTGTCCTTTAATACTTTTATTTATAAACAATCTAGACTCAGAGACAGTAGTTTATGTTGCATGTCTGTTATTTATGATTTGAAAGTAGATTTGCTTTTTGTGTTCAGATCGGATTTTCTTTAATCTGAACTTGTTTTCTTCTAAATGGACTTAGATAAAATTAGTGTCTGAAAGATTCTTTTAGGACATCAGCTTGTTATTTGTTAGTATTGGGTAAATGAAAACTTTACATCAGTACATCATCATTATTGTTGACATTAAAAAAAAAAGAATAATTGAAATGCTGGAAACTACTAAGTGGCTGAGTGAGCTTAGAGTCCTTTGAAGTTCCAGATAAACTCAAAACTAAAGTTTGATTAGCATTTTTATATTTCTGTTTATACAGGTAATTGGTATATTGGCAACTTAAAGGAGGGAAGTTCTTTCAGTGTTTGAGTATGAGAAATCATACTGAAAGAGACAAAAAAGAGTGCACATTCTATTTAGTCTCATATTTTGTAGGCTGTGATGACAAATGATCTGCTCTAAGAGAATTACAGCCTTTAAAATGTGGTGTGCCAAATCCAGTATTTCTTTCCAGAATTAGGACAACTTTTTTTCCTCCAAAGATTTTACTGATGAACTCTAAGAAGTCAGAAGATGCTATTTGTCAGTAGATCAGTGGCATTTGGCATCAATGAAAGGCATAGTCTCTCAAATTCCTGTTAATTGTTGCCAGTGACACATTATGCAGAAGTGAGAAGGCAGATCCTGACTTCCATTGAACTGGGAACTCCTATGGGAAAGAGGAGATAGGAGCAGTTGTCTCTTCCATGCATTTTTTAATTACTTTTTTTAAAACTGTGAGGTGACCTGGTTTTGCTGTACACTCCTTAAAGACTTCCCATCTGCTGCTATCTTTGGCACTTCTGCCTTCAGTTGCTGACCACTGGTCTTGTCCTAGCTCATATTCTAAAAGCACAAGAAAAATCCACTGTTGAAATAGTAAACATGGTTATTTGAAGGAGAAAAGTAAGGAGAAGATATGATTTTATTAAAAGGTATATTAGTCTGACTCAGAAACAAAAGCACACTCCCTGCTTTTTTCAAGTTCACATGGACTCAGCAAACTGTTGCAAAGCAGCAGGCATTTTCAAATACATGTACCAAGGAGAATTTGCAGAGATACCTAAGGAGTTGGGAGGACATTAAAGAGGTGCTGGCAGCTTTCAAGACCTCAATGCCCAGTGCATTAAATGTGTTAGAAAAATACCCCCCACCCAGTCTCCTGGACTGAAACAGAGCTATCATCAGCATTGTCACAGGTAGTGAAGACAGCATTTTAATGAAAAGCAAAGGGGGAACCTTCAAAAATTTCTGTTATTCCTATTTTATACCTGCCTTTCTTCTTAATTAGAAGTACTTTGTGGCTGTTAACTATAACTTAGTAACTTTTCTGTTAGATTTTTTAAAAATTAATTCGAACAAAATTTTTGCTTGCAGTGTGTGGTGATATTCATGGCCAGTTCTTTGATCTAATGAAGCTGTTTGAAGTGGGAGGATCACCTGCTAACACAAGATACCTCTTCCTCGGTGACTATGTAGACAGAGGGTATTTTAGTATAGAGGTAACTGAATATATTAATCTGTTTTGTCCTAGTTTTTTTATAAGCACGCTTTCACTTAGGTTTTCAAATGAAATTTTAGGTCTGCTTTAACATGTGAATATGTTCTTCCTTGCTGTGCCTTCTCCTGTGACAAAGGCCTGTTTACAGCAGGATGTTGACCAGTCGTTCGGACTGTCCCGTTGAAATCACCAGACTTACTCATTTTTTCTCCTCTTTCTCTAGCTAGTTTTTTAAAAGTTGAATTCTATAACATTATTATACATAATGCTGCTTCTCTGGTAATATGTTTGTGTGTTTTTGGAGAACAGGTGAGTCGTGACTGCAAGGTCTTTTAATTTATTATTTGTACTATTATTATCTGCTTAGTATTATTAGCTGTTTGTTTTTATAAAAGAACCTTAATTTTATTTATGTAATCAAATGTTTTTAAATAATTATTAATGCTTTTCTTTAGTAAAATTCTTAGAGCAAATACAGATATTTCCTAAGGATGACCTGTGTTTCTGCCATTAATTTTTTAGTTACTTTGAATTCAAATAATTTTTTAATTGTCAGCACGTTTATTAAGTATGCTACATTTCAAATATATTCACTTATTCACATTGATTAATTTCAGAACATGGTTTTTATGTTGAGTGTTCTTCTGGAACCAGCCTGGGAAGTGCCTCAGCTTGGAATCTCTTCATAGATACCAAATCTAATGGAACGGCATACCATTTGAAATAGTGTCGTTCACAGTGTATTTTCTTTCCTTTCTGTCTTAAAGTGTTGCAGTTCTAATAACGTGTGGGTGTGTGCTGTGAAAGGCATGCACAGTGTATTTTGGGGTTGTTGGAGATGGTAGCCAAACAGGAGATGCAGCAAGAGTGACTGCCTCAAACTCGTCTTTAAGGAAGAATTTCAATAGACATTCCCTATTTATTAATTTGATCTTCTTCGCCTGTTCGTGATGATTACAAATAATGTAATTGTCCTAGAAAAAGGCATTTACATAGCAACTCTATATGTTAATATATCAAAGCTTTTCAACCATTACACTTAAAAAATCTTCTGAGCAATGATTGCTTTTGCATATTTTTACTAAGAAGATAAAAATTCAGGAAATAGTTTAGCAATACTTCACAAAAAAACCTGATGTGTTTCTTAGTGTTTGCAGTGGTTTCTTGCAGTGTTCATTTGTTTTCTTCTTTCCTTCATGTACTCTGCTATTCTGTGCAAAATGACTTTGAAGAATGGTAGCTTCGGGGTACTGGTATTGATTAAGAACAACAATAATAACAGCTTGCAGGTGACTTCAGTGAAGCCCAAAACTTCTGGGGTTTTGAGATTTCTGTGCTCAGTTAGAAATCCACAAATTAGATTTGAAATTTAGGAAATACGTTTATTTATGAAATACATTTTGAGCATTCAGGACTGCTGGGTGGTAACAGGCTTTAAACAAATAATTGTGCATGTTCTTAGCTCTGTCTCTTTGAGGGCTTGCTGCTGATGTTGCAGTAATAGTGATAGATAGAAAATTACTATAATTCTTAGACTTTGCTGCTTGTACACTGAAAAAGCAATCAGCTTTCCCAGTGTTTGGGGAAGGGATGATTTACTCTGTCCAGTTGTAGTTTAAAAGTTGTATCCCAATGATGTAGGTAACCTTAAGGGAAATTATTTTGTCAGGTTGGTTTTTTTTTACAGTCTCTGTTAATAAATGTCTGCTTTTCTTCTTATGCCAGTGTTTAGAATCATATATAAAATAAGATTTTAGGCAGAAACACATACAATATTAGTCTAGATGAAAGTGTTCTACAGTTTAATTCTGCTGAATTTATTTTATTACTGAATATCCAGCAAATATAAATATTTTTCAGCATTCTGTGTGGCTATTATTACGAACAGTAATAAGCAATTTGCCTAACTCATGTTCAGAACTGGACTCAGGAAAGTAGTGCTGTTTTAAAATGGCACATGAAGCAGTACCTGCTTTTTGGAACTGTTAACATCCTTACTCAGTGTTTCTCAGTAATAATTTTTGAAGTGCTTATAAACTAGTGTATTTTACTGGATATCCTGTTTTTTCAACAGTGCGTGCTGTACTTATGGGTCCTGAAAATTCTTTACCCAAGCACATTGTTTCTTTTGAGAGGCAACCATGAATGCAGACACCTAACAGAGTATTTTACCTTTAAGCAAGAATGTAAGTACTGTCTAAGAATATAAAATCAGCTTACTTCCAACCTGCTGTGATCTATAGTCTGTCATTGTGTTTGAGAGATGTTTGTCCCTTAGTTTAATTAAGGCATTGCAAACATCTGGAGGCCCCATTGACTTCTGTAGAATTGTTTGCAGTTCAGTGTGGCCTTGGAGTGCAAGAAGACAGCTGACTTTAAATATACATTATGGAGTAATTTTTGATGGAACAATCTTGATGTTAAAATCCTGGAGAGGAAGATAATTTTGCTGTGTTGGCTATAGTCAGGAGTGCAGAGTAATTTGCTGAGCAGTTTGTGAAGCTAGTAAAAATCCCTACTTTGGGGTAATTTTTCCATTTGGAGGATTGATTTCAGCTGTACTAGTAAGATAACTCTTTGGTGATGTAAGCTGCCTCTCCATCAGAAGGCTTGTATAAGTATTGATCCAGTGATAAATGGATCATTTGGCCTGGTAAAACCCTCTTTGATGTAGGTAAAAATGGTGTAATCTATAATCAGTTCTTAGCTTTTCGCTGTAAATGAGAATTCACAAATTTCTCAGTAGTATTTTATACTTAAGTATGCTGTATAATTGTATAAAAATATTAAATAATTCGGTGGGTTTTTTTTTTTAAACAAAAATAGTTTCTCTGCGGTTGAGATAACAGAAGTGAAAGCAGTTTATAGTTCTGCAAGAAAATAAGTCTTAGAAATGTGCGTGCTGTTGTGGTGTTTGGAAGTGCTCATTTAAACCCCAAAATACTCATTGTTTTGGGGTTTTTTTAAGCATTCACTTTGATACATGTTCTTATAACTATGATCCACTAGATTACTTCATCCATATGTTATGGATTTTACAGTGATTTCTATTTTCTTTCCTGCAGGTAAAATAAAGTACTCTGAAAGAGTCTATGATGCTTGTATGGAAGCTTTTGATTGTCTCCCTCTTGCTGCTCTCTTAAATCAACAGTTTCTTTGTGTTCATGGTGGACTTTCACCAGAAATTAATACACTAGATGACATTAGGAGAGTGAGTATTTGTGTATTTGAAAATAAGGGAAAATAGAGATATTTATGTGTTGTTATACAAAGTCATCTTTATGAATTTGTCAGTATATTTTCTGTTCTTGTCTCTTGTAGTGTAAATCAGGAACTGAAATGTAGGCTAAGTAGTATAATAATTAAAAACTGATGGATTATCTAGTGCATTTTTCATTAGTAGGCTTCATTGGGACAGACTGGGATTGTTACACACAAAAAAGAACCCTCAAAATCCCCACATAGTTTTCTGAGACAGGTAGTCCATGTGAAGTTTCATATCCAATCAAAACAGTACATTGTATTTCTTTCCAGATAAGAGCTAGTGTTCTCATGGCTTCCAGGAGAGAACTTGTTGAAATTAATTGTTGTCTTAGAATTGGTTACTATATCTAACATCATATTTCAATTATTCTCAAATTTCTGTGAAAATTTTTTACTGTCGTAAATATATGGATTTTAGTTTTGACAACGTGAGACATTGCAGTATTTAATAGAAATTCAGATTGCTGTTTAAAATGGCAAATTTGGTAGGCATTTGAGTAACAGTTGAGTACTTCTCACTGTGATAAATGTGCTGAGTATATTCACAAGAAGAATTATAAAAGTTTTTTTTAAATTATACAATGGAAACACTAAATAGTGATGTGCAATTTAAAGAGCAGAAGATTGTGATGGCATGAGGTATCTGTTTCTAATAACGTGGTTTCTACTAGCATGGGTGACTTGTCAGGTGGAGAATACATCAGATGGGAATTTTCAAAGTCCATTGCTTCCCTTTTTGCATACTCCTTTTAGACTTCTTTAAATTAGCTTAGCTGACATCTTGACTGCTGCATTTGGAAATCAAAACCATTCCTGTTATGATTAGGAACAGCTAAAATGTAGATGATTTAGGCTTAAAATATATGTAGGTAGTTCTAAGAAAGCTTTGGGATTATAGGTAAGGATGGAAGGAAAAACATGGTTTATCCACATATGGAAGAAGGTACGTGGGGGCCTATTTGTAAAAAGAACTAAATGTCAGAGAGAAAGTAAAAGCATGCTCCTAAATTGCTTTTATAGTATATAAAAGTATATATTGACAGCCTATTTTGTCTTATCTTCATTAATTACATTTCTCGTTTTCTTAGCATTTTCTCTTTTATTTGTGCTTCATTTTTCTTTTTTACCTCTCCCTTTCCTCAAATTTATAGGCTGTCCAGTTAAATCTCATTTCTGAATTCACCATATTTATTCATTAGGGGATTTTTGTACTGATTGGACCATTTCAGAGCCTCCAATGTCAGTTTATTTCACTTACAGATATTACACTGCCAAGCAGAGTGATGTGAGAGGAGAAGAAAATGGTAGAAACAGAGAGGAAGTATATTTACAAGAGCAGTGGTGTAAGTGGGAAAATGTACTGAGGCACATTGCATTGTCAAAGCAAATACTAATGTGTACAGAAATCCATCTGCATTGTGCAGAGAAAGAGAAGTAAGAAAGCAAAGAGACTAAACAGTGCCATTCTGACAATGCCTTAATACTTCTCACTATACAGATGAAAAGAACCATGGTCAGGGCTTTTTGGAAAGTAATTTAAAGAAACCATATTCTGGAAAAACACTTTGGAAAGCCACTGTCATAACAGGACTGTGATTAATTTTTCTGTTAGTCTCATTCTTGCAGATAATCAGGTTTCAAAGTATCAAGTAAATTTAACTAAAAGGTAATTCTCTTGTCTTGGCCTATACTTTCAGATGTGCTTCTCTAATGTTCAAGGCTACATTAGGGTGAAATGTTTATGTGCATATGTGAAAATCTGCATTGTAGTTTGTTCTGATGAAAAACAAGTTTATAAATGTAAGGCAGTGTTAATAGAACTGTTCCTTGGGCCTTTCTTGTTTTTAAAGAATCATCTGGTAACCTGGAAAAGGTGCTATTCATGGATTGGCAGCAGCTTCAATGGCTGCATTAGAGCTTGGCATGCACTGATATTTTAAATGTATTTAAATTAAATGGGTGGTGTGAAATGCTCATTTTATATCTAGGAAAAAAATCATATACTTAGAGTACAAGTGAGGTGTGTGAAATTACTTCTGTAAACAATTCAGACAATTGTATAATATTCCAAGCCTTCTGGTTTGTTAGCAGAAGTTCTTATTAAGGAGAGGTCTTTGCTGCAAGGATGTAATTATCTGGCATGAAAGGGAAATCACAGCTCTATAAATAGTGCAGGAATCACCTAAGAAAAAAGGAGAAATTGTATGCAGGGTGCAATTTCTTCTGGATGAAGTCTTTCATCAGTATTGACATGCAGGAAGGTGATTAAACTACACAATTTAAATTATTATTTTTGCTGTCACAAATTTACTTCCAGAAGAGGACAACTATCATACTAGGCACAACAGTGAATCCTAACCAGAGAGGTTGTTGTAGGTGCTTCTCATTTCTGCCAAAATGGAAATTTGTGAATCTTGAAGTAATCTGATTTTTGTTCTCTGAACATCACTTCTACAAATGTTCTGATTGTCTTGGTAAAGAGTGTCTCTTTCAGACACATCAACTTAGAGATGCTGTTTAGTTGATCATTTACACTGCCAAGACTTCTACTGAAACAAAATGCCAGGAATTGTGATTTTTAAGCCTAATATTTTAGAAAGAAGGAAGTATCCAGGTAAGATTATGGTGACTCTAAGAAAGAGAGACAGAGTTTTTTTCCTCATTTACAACAGATGATCATTCTTTTGTTTAGCTCTTGGTGATACTAAGACTTGGTCAGCTAATTGCCTTGAAATATATGGTGGCACTACTGGGAATCTGTCTTTGTAATACCTTGCTTCCTTTCTGTGGCCTGCTGAAATTCCCTTTTGTTCAGTAATATGTAAGATGACTGCCACTCTTCACTGGCCTTCATGTTGTTCCTTAGGCTTTATTAGGTGATAGTTCTCAGGAAAATTAGGACAGATTAATTAAAACTGGTATCTCTGTGTGAAAATTCTGTGAAGGTCTTTTGCCTCAAAAGAAAAATTGTTTTAATTTGCTGTACCTTAATCTGCCTCTCAGGTTTTGGTACTTCTGAGTTGGAGCATCCATATGGAAGTATAATGCATGTCAGTTTAGTTGTCCTGACTGCATAGTACCAGAAAATAATTTAGATTTAAATATTTTACAGTATATTAAAAAATATTCTACCTGGTTCTGTTTCAACACCAGGTGTATTGATTCTTATTCTTGAATAAAATTGTCTTTCTCAGTTACCTTAATCATACTTAGAAAAATGTTAAACCAATTTGTATTGAGATTCTGTTTTGCCATAGTCAAAGCTCATTCAGAAATAGTTAATCAGTAACAAGTGTTTTGAATTGACTCATGTCCTTTAACTTTCTTGCTGTTCCAATATAGAGAAACCCTTAAGTTGATTATTCTGATTTGATATATGCAATCTGGATTGAGTAGCTTGAAGTGACATTTCCTTGAATTTTGAGATGTCTTGAGAACCATGCCAGTTAGTAGACTGTTTAGTCAGACTGTCTAGTGAAGGAGAAACTGATTTGGTGTGTACGTAAGTAAGTATATGTAGTATATGTGTAAGTATATGCAAGTATATTTATTTTTTACAAGCTGACATTACTTCAGGAAATGGCTGCATTATTGTTTCAATGCTATGAGAAATTAGTTTGGGAGAGAGGTGTGTGAATTGCAGGCAGCCAAAACTTTTTATTTATAATGTCTCTATCCATTTGGCCAAAGTCACAAGGAAAATCCTGGAAGACTGAAGAAAAATTCTTAAAAATGTTTTCTAGACTTTCAGCCTTCTGTATTGCAGGAAACATCAATCAGCAAACAGTTGAAACTTCCTTGTGTGAATGCCTCTGTTAGCTTCTGGACCCAAATTCATTGCTGGAGGTTTAGAAACTTGATGGTTTAATCTACAGAAATTCAGGTACTTGCAGAAGTTGATGGACTGACTTCTTCAATCTGGAAGAAATACTCCATACCAGGTTTATCATCCAGTGTGGGAAATGTTAAACCACAGGATTTTTAATACTGAATAAATTCCAACAACTTCAGTTAATACCTGCCTTACCATTATCTGGCAGGAATTTGTAAAGATCTGGACCTCTCCACTTATGTTACAGGTGGCAGCCTCGGGAGCTCTGATTTTCCAGGGCATGAGAGAGCTTGGCACTACTGCTGGTTCCATATTTGAATGGATTCCTATGGACCGTTAGACTCAAATTCACCAGGTGCTCACCAAACCTCCCTTCAAGCCTGTCATGAAGAGTTAAGTGTTCTCTAGTACCATCAAAGTCATCTTCTTTGGTATGGGAAGTGAAGTGAGATAAATGCACTGTCCATCAAAGAACCGTTCCTACATTTCTTGGATAAAATCATCTTGTGAACAAACTCCAGCTACATAAAGACAAAATAAACTTTACATTGAAACTGGGATATCTACTTTCATTTCTGGGACAGCAGAGGTTCATTGCCTGTAACTTACTTAAGCAGGGTATTTTCCTTTTATGTTAACAAACGCGCTTTCCTCCTTACTTCTGCCCCTTTTGACTGTGGCTACTAGGAAAGTTGCAGGCTGCTAAAACAGGTGTTTCAAGTGAAAAGCAGTAAAGAAGAAGCAAGAGAAAAAACACAGACATCTCCCAAAATGCTTATGGCCCATTACATCAGGGATAGAGCTGAAAAATAAAGCTTGTATGAAAACAATCTAAGACAGCTGGGCCAGTTGCATCTTCATTACATTGTTAAATGATCCATTATGGAGATGGGTGTTTCAGGGTGGTTTTTTTTTCTTTTGCTGGTTTGGATTTTTAGCAGTTTTTTGTAATATATATTTAGTCTCTTCTAGTTGGTGCTAATTATTCATGCTTTTCTTTTATAATTCCTGTTTTCTGTACTGTTTCTCTTTGCTAATTCCTGGTAGTGTCTCCAGATTGGTAGATGTGGCATGTGCATGAAAAAGGACCATTTTGTTCCTTGTCTGTATCCCGACCTTGTATTACACATATCCATCAGTCTGGAAGTTATCTCCCTTCTTTTTACAACTAATAAATCTTATTGCTCTTAACAGGTTTGGTTCTTTTGGCATGCCTCTGCCTTATTTCATGAGGAGGAGAGGAAAAACTATACAGAAACTACTTCTCTTTGATATGGTTGGGATTTATTCTAAAAATGCTTGGTATTGATGGATATGTAGGTTAACAGATGTGTAAAACTTAATAATTTAATATTTAAAGAGTCTTTGTGCTTTACCTTTTCTTTCTAAACAGTTAGATAGATTCAAAGAGCCGCCAGCATTTGGACCAATGTGTGACTTATTGTGGTCAGATCCTTCAGAAGATTTTGGAAATGAAAATTCACCGGAGCATTTCAGTCATAATACAGTCAGAGGATGCTCATACTTTTATAGGTGAGAGTATGCTATGATCTAGTTGGGTGTTTTAGTACTGACTCTTCTTGCATATTTTAAGAGAATACCTTTTACTCATAATTGTTTTCATTTCACAGCTATCCAGCAGTTTGTGAATTTTTGCAAAATAATAATTTGTTGTCAATCATTAGAGCACATGAAGCACAAGATGCAGGGTGAGTACTTTGTGTCGTTCAAGGAAATATTCACAGTGTAAAGTAAAAATTATTTGCTTATTTGCTGTAAGATGTAATATAATTTGTTTGGTTTTGCAGTTATAGAATGTACAGGAAAAGTCAAACTACAGGGTTCCCATCTTTAATAACAATTTTTTCAGCACCTAATTACCTGGATGTCTACAATAATAAAGGTAAGAACTTGTTATTAGTAATTGTATGTAACATTAAATAAAATTGTCTAAGTAGATAATCTAATATCAACAGCTTTTTGCCAGCTGAGAAACTGAAGGACAGAAAAAAATGTATTAATGAAAGTTACAAAGAAGAGCCATAAATGACAGCCTCCTGTAGGAGGAGTACCTTGAAACATAAGTGTGGGCAAAGGTTTCCTTTGTGAAAGCTGTTGCTGTTTAGTACTTGTGATTATATCAGCTGGTGTTACCCAGTCAGGGAAGGTTTCCCTGTGCTATGTATGAGTTTGCATTCCTCTGTTTGTCTTCAGTGGGCAAGGAAGGTGGTTTGCATTGTGTATCTTGGCATCTGAGCATCTTAACTGTGATGGTAATTCCCATAATGGCCATATATGGGAAATCAAGAAAGAGCAAGTAGTGATCAAAATACTTATCACAATTGGGAATATTATTAAGGAGGTATAAAACAAGGAATCCATTTCTGTCCATCCTCTGCTAAGATAGAGTTGAACTGGAGAAGCATGTTTAATAGTGTGGAGAAAGATTTAAAAGTCAGAATTACAGAGAAGAGCATAGCTGTGAATAAGTATTATTCATAGATGAGAATAAAGTTCAACAACAGAAATTAAAAATAAAGCCTGCTGAAATTCAAGTATGATATTAAAATAAGGCATTTCAAGTAAGTGATGAATGAATGATCTCCAAATGTTCAAGTAGTGTTCCTTTGAAACCAACACCTTTTTTCTGTTAAATACGTTGCATTTTCTTCCACCCACCTATGAAGAACCACCCCCAGCCCATACCACTTCTGTAGGGTGAATAACTGTACACAGGAAAAGATGAGCTGTTGTTACTTTCACTGATTGCAAAGTAAAGGGGAAGTAAAAATATCTTCAACTGGCTTTTTAAGTTTTGTCACTATCTCTATGGATACTGTGTTCATAGAACCCTTTTTCACATGAGCTATTCCCAGTCTAATGTAAGTGTAAGTATAGAAAAATGTAGTCAACTGCTTGTTTAGCTTTTGAATGCTTCTGGTTTTTTGTCTTTTTTCTTTATGCTTCCTCTTTTCCCTCGTCTTCTAGATGTCTATGGTTTTACTCCAGGCTTATGGCATGGGAAGACACAAATGAAGAATAAAATCTGAATTTGCATATACTGAATATACTGCTGTTCTGAGTTAGTTTTGTTAAAGTTACTGAAATTATACCTTTTCAAGACTTTTTAAAATCTTTGTTCATTGTAGACCTAAAATAGGATAATACAGGGCTATATTGACATGTAACAGTACCTTAAAGTGCAACATATGCAGTAAAAATCCAAAGTGCTCCATTAGTCATCTGTCTGCAAATACTGTGAAAGAAAGAGAATGGAATACCTCTGGGATTCTTTAGTCTATAGTATAAATAGACCTAAACCAAGCCTGTGAGTTTACATTTGTGGTACTCACAAATTCTAAGCATTCTTTTCAAAATGTCTGAATTTCCTTTTAGCTGCTGTATTAAAATATGAAAACAATGTGATGAATATTCGTCAGTTCAATTGTTCTCCTCATCCTTACTGGTTACCAAATTTTATGGATGTTTTCACATGGTCTTTGCCATTTGTTGGAGAAAAAGGTTAGTAGATGTTATGCATCAACTAATATCTTTATTTCTCACAGATTGATGTGGGGAAGATTTTTATTTTTTAAAATACATTTACTAACGAGAGATGAATTGCATTATTTTTGTGTTGTTTTCTTCACTTGTTTAAGTCAAGGTAGTTAGAACTGCATCTAATATAGCTAAGATGTTAACAGAAATTGTAATTTCCATTGAAGGTGTACATCTGCATTGTTAAGTAGTATCTTTGAACTGCATTTGAAGTTACTATTAAAATTGTTAATATTGTACAAAATGCTAAGTTATATACATGATTAATCCTGTATAGTTCCAGGTACAAGTTTATATTGAGATATTAGTGTAAAATGTTAACTTTCCTGTATAGATATAACAGACTGACCTTCATTAAAGATAAGTTTTTCAGTTACAATTCTTCTTGTAAAAAAGATAATTTAGCACAGATCCTCCTTTTTTTTTTTTTTTCTTCTTTTCCCTCTAGAGATGATAACTCTGAATCTAGGACACTGGGGCCCCAAGTAGTCCTCAGTTGACAAGCAACGAGGTTAGAGGCTATTTGGGTCTGTTTAAAATCCTTCCATGACAGAAACTGCTCTTTTCATAAAAAGAGATCTGGAGAGCTCTTTAAATTTCTTTGAAAATTTCTTTTTAATTTAGTTCAAATTTAATTCAAATAAAATGAATTTAAATAAAATTTAAATTTCTTGCAGTTATATATTATGGACATAAAAACCTAGGATTCTAGATTTGCTTATGTTGTCTTTAGTAAGCAGTTAAATGCAAATAGTTTGGACACTTCTTACTGAGGTTAACCCACTCAACAATATTTTTTATGTTTCAATGAAGGAACCTGACATTTGAAAGGAGATTTTTTTTTATCTCTCTTGCCTGATGATGCAGTAGATAATGTTTTCAACAGCAAAGGGTTGATACTGTGTATTTTGCTTTTGTTGTGTTGCTGGTAATGACATCCAGCAACTTATTAAATAGCGTTTGAGTGTTTCATTGCCCTGCTCTGTGCTTCAGACTGCTGGAGTCATGGCCCTTCTAGGTAGCCTTGCCTTTGGGGACAAATGCATGCTTCCACTTTTGATGAAGGATTTAGTGTCAGTATTGTCTGATCTGCATTGATCAGATCAAAATCCCAATAATTTGGTTGGGTTCTTCTTTTACAGTGGAGAGTAACTCTTTCCCAAGAATGAAGAGTACAGCCATAGCAGATGACACAGGGGTTGTATGAATTAGTCATGAATAAATGTAGGAAGCAATTTACAGAGTTTTTAAGCCAACTGCCTTTTGGATAGGTTTCTGAATACTCTATGTAGAGGAGGGTTTGAATATTTTAAGAAAGAGTCTGATATATGTAGGAAAGATTGAGTGGCAGAATAAGAACATTCCTGGAGAAAAAAAGTACACAAACTCGTTACACAAAGCTTGTATCCACTATATTGATATATTTAAGAGGGGTTTGAAAAGACAAACTCCCATATTTATATTCTAATGTTTTTCTGCTTGAGTGCTTCTGGTACATGCCTGCAAGTGTCAGGAATAGAATAACTTTTTCAATTTAAGCCTGAATTTGAGTAGTCAAAATTTCTCATATTTAAGTAAAGTTTGCATAAAAACTAGTTCAAATACTTAACCTAACATGAAACTACTAATTTACAAGAAAAGTCTTCTTACCTAAAAGAACTCCTTGTAAGAGAGGAGTGTTCTTTGTGTGTTGTTTGATTGTTTAGTTGTATAACTTTTAGCTGCTTATTTTTCTCAGCTTTTTAAATTCTGTGACAGCTCTCATCAAGAAAAACACTCTGAAAGGAGGTTACTGAGCAATGGCTGTGGTGTGAGAAATTCTTTCACTAGAGTTGCTGGTGACTAGCTGTATCTTATGTGAATGGAAATATTTTAAATTCTACACAGAATGAAGTAAGGTTTCTTTTTTCCTACACAGTAACAGAAATGTTGGTGAACGTTTTGAGCATTTGCTCTGATGATGAGCTGATGACAGAGGGAGAAGATCAATTTGACGGTAAGGGTTATTTTAAGGTACATAAATTGTCTTAAGGGTAATAACTTGTGAACAGTAGTTTACTTAGACTGGTGTAATATTGCCTGGCATTTGAAGAAAATTGCCTTCAAATTTTTCTGTAGAAAACAATGTTTTGGTGGGGCAGAGAAGGGAATTGTGTTTGTGTTTGTGATCAAGAAGCAGTAATAGTAACCTTTGCAAATCCTCATATGTGATTTCTATTTAAAACAAACTTTTTGCAAATACTCATATCTGATTTCTATATAAAGCAAACTTTTAGTGGGAAATTCTCCAAATGTCTTGGCACTTAAAATTTAAAGCATACTAACTTACTTTGCTAGTATTTAGAATAAATGTATTATAATGCACTGAATTTCTTAATGATTGCTCTTCCATAAGAGTTGATGTGGGCGAACATTAGATACAATATTTTTTATGGGAAAGTACTATAAATAAAGTCTGAAATGCAAGTTTAAGTCTGTGTTTGAGTTTAAAGTTAAAGGACAACCTGTATACGTATATTGTATTATGTGTATCCATGTAATGGATTAGAACATCTTTCTGTCTCTTAAACTGTGATACATTACTGTGATACAGATAACAGACTGTTAAGAGATGTTTGTAGCATGATGATTAGGAAGCAACATTGACATGAAGACCTAGCATATCACACTTTGCTTTATTGGGCTTTTTACAGAAGTGCTTAATGTCACACCTAAACGTTTTTCAGACTTCCTTCATTTTAACTAATAACGAAACTGCTCTGGTGAATTGTTGTTGATGGGGGAGGAAGAAGGAAACTTTCAGCAGCCTTTGAGGAACATGAAAGGACCGTTTATAAAGATATTAGAGACACAACCCCTTTCTTAATAGTGGATAACTACTGTGTTCAAATTTGATAGCAGAATAGTGTTGTGCTAAGCAGCTGTGTGTTTTACATTGGATTGCATTGGTTCTGAGCCACTTCAACTTTGCTGCCATTTAGATGGTTGCCAGAAACATGAAAATGTGGAAGAAGTCTCAAAAGTGATCCTGCCAACAGTCAATTCCTGGTTTTTATTCAAGTAAACCTACTAAACTGAACATAAAGCAATTGCGCCAAGCAGGGTTAGGTGGTATTCTAAGGTGTTAGGATTTATGTTTGCCAGAGTAGTTGCAGTTGTCAGTTGATTGCATATGCCCTGTCTGTAGTTTCCTAATTTGAATTATTTTATTCTTCTGTCTCCTTTAACAATTTCTTTGCTTGATGCATCTCTTATGCCACCTAGGTACTGTCTATGCTTTATCTTTCTATGTGGTTGGATTTTTTTTTTAACTGTTGACTTTCAAGCTTTCACTTGTTTATCGTCAAATTTTAAAATATTCTCAACAATTCCACTTCTTGTTTTTTAAGTGTTGCAGTTTTCCATTTTATTTTTTTCACATTTCTTCTCCATTCCTTCTTTATTACCACTGCCAAGTTAAATATATTTTTTTTTGTCTCACTCACCTTTTTCTCCATCGTTCACTTCCTTTTTTTCTGGACTCTCCATCTGAAGAGCGACTCATATATGGCAATAAAAAAGGTACAGACCAGACAGAGTAGGAATGTTTTGAAATATGGCTCCACAAAACCTGAGAGTATAAAGAATTAATGAGAAAATACCTTTCTATTGAGAGATATTGTATAGTATTTTATGATTATTAATCAACTTCATGGGAATTTTATAAAGACTTGTGTATTTTGTTATCAGAAGTCATATTTCAAGACATCTGTCTTTCTGTGCATGAAGTTTTTTCCTTCTTTCTCCATTCCTTTTTTTGTAGAATTTCATTCTTTTACCTACTTCTGAAATTTTATCTTTGGTCCTGCATGTGTAGGAAGCTTTCAGTTGTCTGTCTTGCTCTTTACTACTTTCCTCATGAGCTGTTTTTTTAAGGTTGTGCATGGAATGTGTTTATACAATGTTCCAAAACCTGGTTTGTGTAGTACATTTAGTGTTCTTAACTGAGATGTCAAAAAAAGTACTTTTTGATTCTCTTGTGCTATTTGGAAGATGGCTGGATACAAATTGTAAAAAGAAGCCTACTTTCTAACTTAAATTCATGGTCTATCACCTGTTTTTCAGAAATAACTGGGTAGATAGTTCTGTACAGAGAAATTCTGGCTACTACTAACCTAATAATCATTTTGCTCTCTGTATAAATTTGTTGGTTCCAGAGAATATTTGTAGTACTTGGGAATGCATTAGATTATAGACATGTTTCCAAAGGTTATGTTTGGAGCATAACGTGTCAGCATTTCAGAATTTGTTTCTTGTGCAGGCATTGGGAATGGGAAATGGGAACGTTCTTTGCCATATCTCCTATAATTTAGGATGTAATCAAGACATTCTTCTGCAAGCAGATGCCATCTTACTGTCTTTTCTAAGTAACCAGGATTCTGTGGCCACATGAGTGCAGTGCTGCAGCCTGGAGTAATGCATTTGGCCTTTTGCCTTGGCTGTGTCACTTCTGTAGAGCTGGGACAATAAGAGATCATCTTAAAAAAAAAAAAAAAAAAGAAAGAAAAATCCAAACAAAAACAAAACACCCCCAAACAAACCAAACGCCAAAACTACTCCAAAGCAACCTTTCTCACTTTAAAGCACAGGGTCTAGCACTGCCTGAAGTCTGTCCAGTTGGCATGTTACAGCTTGGCATCAGTGAGGCCTGCAAATTGGTGTAAGAAGATAGAAGGAAAATTGAGGAACTTACAGAGAAATCTTTGCTGGCCCCCTTAGCCCTGACCTTTTCAAAAACTCTAAAAGTGTCCCCTTCTCATTCCAGATTCTCAAGTGGCTACTCATTAGTGTTCAAAGAGAGAAAGTAAAAACTTTTAGAACTTTAAAAATTGAAAGTTAAAATTTCAAGGAAGTTATTTTCAGTGAAAATTGAATGTTTCATACTATCCTGTTCCAAGTTTTTCCCGAGCCACCTGTTTTGTCACTTTTTTAGTTTGATGTCTGTTAAAATTGTAACTTTGTCTAAAAAAAAGTTTACTCAGCAGTTCCTGCCTTTTTTGTTTTGTTTATATGGACTGGCAGATATTTGTCATACCCCAAGATTCTTTAATTATGTTCATAAAAAGATTGTCTCTTGCCCCCTTTTTTTTCTTTGTCATCACACCTTTTCTGTCTTGTGTGGCCTTGTCGTTGTTTGCCCTTACATACTTTATCTCTTGTATTTTATTTGGTTTGGTGTTCAGGGTGGGAAGTGTACCCTCTCTTGTGCCACAGAAGGCCTTGTGTTCTTGAAGCTGTGCTCTGAGAAGTGTGGCTGTTGTGCCTGAGTATCTTTACCTTCATGGGGAAGTCGCATGCTAGTCAGCAGGGATGGAAAACAGCTTCTTCCACAGCTCCCTTTTGGAACACAAGCAGGCACATTTGTGGACATGTGGCTCTCCTCTGTCCACTTGTGTGGTCCTCTCTTCTACATTCTTGCCATTTAGTTGGCAGCTTCTTATTGTGTACCTTTCTCCCAAGACTGAACAACGCTGGTACATGGAAGTTCTGGAATACCTGATAGACCTGTCTGAGCTTGTTCACTCTTGGTCCCCTGTGGTTCAGTTCACAGTATAACTGAGTTACTCTTACCTTGATGTGATTAATACTCCCTTTCCCCAATGGCTGAAGAGAAGTAAGGACTTTGGTTTTGATACCTCCTCATCTGCCTCTACTGTTTTACTGAAATTGAGGAGTTGGCAAAGGGAAAGTAAGATGAGGGGAAGGATGACTTTTATACATTGAAACAAAACAGCAACGCTTAGTGTTGGAGAAAGGTGTTTCTATTTTCATGTCAAGGCAGGCAAAGGTGGCTCTCCTTCCTAATCACTAGCCTCCTTTCAGAGTTTTGTCTTCACTTTTGTCTGTCACAAGTGGTATCACTCTGCCTTGTGAAATGTGCAGTATTTACTCCAGATCTTTGGTATTTGTAATTTCTGCAAATGATGAAAACCTAAGATGATGTGGAACACAGACTTAAGTGGTAAGAAAGGTACCACTGCAATTTTTTGCTTTTTTATTTTCTGGGGGATTTTCATGGAGTTGTGTTTTGGGTAGCTGACATAAAAACAAGGAAACTACTCTTTTCTCTTTAACAGCTGTGTAACAATTAGAAAATCTTTTTTTTTGTGGTTTTAGTATCTCTTTGGCTTCTCTGTTGCGCTGCTTGCCTACATCTTTATATATACAGATGTCAGTAATAAGAATTTAAAGTGTAAAATTTAGGCAAATGAGTTATGATAGTTAATACACTGTAGTGGTGGTAGTTCAGATGCTTACTAGCTTCAGGAAATCATTGTGAACAATCTAAACGTTTTTGTGTGTGTTTTGTGGACACAGAGGTGATGGTGGGTTTGACGGCATTCTGAAGTTCTAATTTGATAACGTTGTGCCCTTAAGTGTTTGGGTACTGACCTCTGGTGAAGAGTACTGAACTTAAACAATTGTGTTAAATTTGATGCACTTTAAAGCTGACCTTCTAGATACTCCTGAGCTTGAGACTTTTTCTTATTCTATTGAAAGTAGGTACAGCGGCCGCACGGAAGGAAATAATCAGAAACAAAATTCGTGCAATTGGCAAGATGGCAAGAGTCTTCTCTGTTCTCAGGTATTTGCATGATTTCTGCATTCCTAAACCCTGTTATGTATGTAAGGCAAACATCTCTGTTTCAGGATAATGAATGCCAGACATTTTTCAGGGAGATCACTGTGCATCAGAATCTTGTTTGGCATATTGTTGCACCCTGTTGATACTGGAATTTTTGGTTAAAGAATATTTTTGAGTTATTTTTGAGACACGTTTCAAGAATTTAGAGAACATGATCTTTAGTTTACATGTTGTTTGTCCAGCTGTTAACTAAGAGTGCTGGAAAGGCAATACCAGAATCAAAGACTGAAATCAAGGATGTAATAGAGGAGATCAGGTCTGACTCCAAAAATTTCTGACATACCAGAAACTTGAGGAGTAGAGGGGTTTTGTTGCCAGTTTTCGTTTGTTTCTTTTCAGCTATTTAAAAAATACTCCATCCTCTTTAAATCCAGAGATTTCATCATCATATTTACCCAAAATGTCTGTTTTTCCACAGACCACAATTGCTCAAATAGGGGTAATTTTTTAAAGTTGTTATTTCCCAAAGTAGAGACACTTACAACAAAATTGGCGATTGTTTTATGGTACTGAGATATGTTCAGTACCTCATGAGGCATTCAGTGCTCATTTCAAAGCTAATGAACCTGCATGTGAATAACTGCTCAGAATTTGGTTGAGAAGTAGCCAGCATTTGTAACTCTTAGGCAGAGGAAAGACTGGTATGAAATAGAATTATTTTCCCCCCTTTAAATTCTTTGAATTAGAATTTACATTCAGTCTTGACATGCCTAAAACACAGCAAAACTTTAAATTCTTTGAATTAGAATTTACATTCAGTCTTGACATGCCTAAAACACAGCAAAACTAGGCTCTCCCTTTCCCCAACCATTATTTTACTTCAGTGCAAGTTTTCATGCAGATATTTAAGTTTTTGTTACTGGTTTTTTTCACACCAGGGAGGAGAGTGAAAGTGTGCTGACACTCAAGGGTTTGACTCCCACTGGAATGTTACCTAGTGGAGTGTTGGCTGGAGGACGACAGACCCTGCAAAGTGGTAATGATGTTATGCAACTTGCTGTGCCTCAGATGGACTGGGGCACATCTCACTCTTTTGCTAACACCACACATAATGCATGCAGGGAATTTCTTATGCTTTTCAGTTCTTGTCTTAGCGGCTGATACAAGCATAGTGTTATGTGTTAATCAGGCAATGTGAAATGGATACTTAACCAGGGTATAAAACTAAAAGCCAATTAGTTCAGCAGTATCAGGCTATGTTTTTCAGACTCTGAGCTTCCTTATTTTACAATTTTTCAGGTGGGGTGACCTTACAGATCTCGTATTGAGGCATATAATCATTACAGATACAAAAATGGCAGTGTAATTTTGCATCATTACTTGTCTGCTCTCCATTAAAATGGTTTTATTATAGCCGTGTTAGTATTTTCATTGACAATGTCAAATAGTTGTTGATATTAATATTAACAAACAGCTACAGACTGCATAGTTCCATATTACACTCCATTGACAGATTGGAATGTGCTACGTTTTGTACCCTGGTAATTAATGCCAAAGTTTGTTCTCTATGTTGTTTGTCAAATGTTCTATGTATAATTGACCTCCCTGAATTGTCCTTGTAACATGCTGTTTCCTTCCTCTGCAGATGTAGCTGCTTTCTTAGATCTGTCTGTCTCTCTCTAGGTATAGATGTATGTCTGTATAAGTGTTAAAATTAAACCACTATCCCAGACACTTGTCTGTCTCTTGATGTAGAAGCAATGTTGTAGCACCTTGTTTTTGAGGTTTGCTGCATTTGCTGCTGCACATTGTCTGTGCATTTTGAACAATAATGTACTTGAAAAATATTCAATCATTTGTTATAAAATCAGCTGAGAATAAAGGGATTGAATTTAAAACTTGTAAATAAATCAAAATAAAAGGGTGTTATTAAGTGTGCATATATTTTTTTTGCATGAAAATAAAAAGAACTCTATACAAAATATACCTGTAATCTGGCTCATTGAATATTTTGTGAAAGGTTTTTATTCATTTTTTAGTTTGTTGAATCATTGGATCATATTTTTCACAAGGGCCATAAAGACTAACTAGGATTAGGGAGAATGCTATGAGCTTGTACCAAGTGTATTAAAAGAATGAAGTCCATGTTTTCTGTTCTCAGTGGTGAATAACTAAAATACACCAGTCTGAAACTGGACTTCCTATCAGCAGCACTCTTAACATATTCAAAGACTTTATTGGCCACCTTCAGGCTTTACTAGGAAGTATAAAACTTCTGTGTGGGAACACTGAATTTTATAACTGTTGAAAGATTGTGATATATGAATACCACTTTTTACACAATCTATTTTCCAAGAGTAGCTGCTTTTTTCATTTCATTATTTAGACTGTTTATGTGAATTCCTTATATTTTCTATGTGGTTTTTTTAAAGCCTTTCACTATATTTTCTATTAAATGATCAAAGCTGATTTTTAATAGCTTTGAAACAGGAATGTCACATTTTAAATAATTTTTCAGTGGACATATAATGTCTACAAGTAAGTTTATATGTCCAGTGTGTGTATGTGATTGTTTTGTGAATGTCTATAACAAGAAATGGTGTATGTTTCCTAATCCATTCAACTATTCCAAAAACATATGTTCTAGCTTTAATTTTCATTGTTTAATAAGAAACTTTATTATGCTTAAAAAATGAGTCTGCATTCCTCTCACTCATTTAACAAATTTTTTTCCATGTTGCATTACAAATACCAGAGAGGATCAAACTGACTAGAAAATTTTTTTTGCATAAAGCATGTGACTTTCTGCCATTACTGAAAATGTGGGACATTTGGAAAGTATGGAAAATGCATTCTGGATTTTTGTGGGTGTGCATTTTTTCTTGACTAGAACTTTTGATGGCAATATTCCTTGATGCACTACATTAATATACCTCATTTGTTTTAGTCATGTTGATTGTTCAAAATAAATCATGCCAACTGTTAGTTCTTAAACTGAAGTAACTTCTTTTTGCTGATAAGCATGTTACTGTTTCAGTCTTAAAAGAGTAATTTTCAAATTATAACGCTCAACTGAAAAGGTAGAAGTAAACCTAAAACAAAACTTCGCTAACTGACAATTTTCTAAATCATTGTAATACCAGAGAATTAATATTCTTGACAAAAACATGGTCACCCATAGTATAGTAGGATTTCTTACTATAAATATTTAAATATTCTTTGAAGTGTTTCAGACTATGTTGATCAGTATACTATCAATAATTTAAACTAGTTAGGCTTGCAAAAATAAAAGAACATAATATTAATTGAAGTAATTTTTTTATTCTGTTCTTTTGTTTGCTTAAAGATACACAGAATTGACCAGTATGCCATAGGTTTTCCTGGTTTCAGTCTTACAGATGTTCATTTTGCAATTGAGGAAAGGTCTAGTTACGCTGGTTGCTATTAAACCTATAAGCAGCTTTGAAAGTTATAAGAAATTGGAGTGTATATCTCTGTTTCTCTAGAGAGCTGGGCTAAAATCACTTTATCAGGGCAAATAGATATACACATGTATGCAATTTTTGCATATATACCTATTATAGCTCTTAATGTCAGTAACACTTTCCATACTGGGTCTTAGCAAGCGCCACTGTTCTGTCAGGACTTTGTTGAGCCCAGCTGCTGTGTTTTGGGAGCTGCTGGCCCTTCTCCTCCTCTTCCTTGGAGGAGCAGTGCCTGGTGGCTTTGCCGTCCCACCTGGCAGTGCTGGGACAGATCCTCACTGCAGCTCAGAGCAGCCCAGGGGAAATGGCAAATGCAGACTGCAGCAAAGGGCTAAACAAAGAGAAGTCAGTTCAAAAAGATGGAAAAACGTGCAAGCCTACATCCTATGGGAGAAGTCAATGTATGAATTTTTTTTTCATGAATGTATGGATATATTTTTTTAAAATGAATCATAGCTTACCTGTGGATAGCTTTAATGTGTTAGGGTAAAAACAGACTTTGGGAAGTCATGGCCTTTGTATATTTCTAAATTTTTTTAAATGTAAATTGTATTCTGTGATTTTTGTTGCTTGCATTATAATAGCTGAAATACTAAAGACCATATTAAGTACTGTTATTTAAAATAACATTTCCTAGTGACTTATTTTGTGAACTGAATTCAATAAAATTAGCTTCCAAATTGAGCCAACATCTTATAAAAAATGACAAAACACCTAAAGCTTTATTCAGCAACATACTAAATACAAGTCTAAATTAAAAACTGTAAGTACTTCCATGGACAGCAGTTGAACTACTGCCCCTGCTATTAGTCAGAAAGCAGTTAAGATAGTTTTTTGGGTTTATGTTGAAAATTGGCAAGGATTTTCTATCACATCCATCTGCTAAGTAAAACAAAGGGAGAGCTGAAATTAAGGATGGAAATGCCATTGAAACCTGTTGCTTAAAATCAGCTCTCAAGTGAGAATTTTCAGAGCAAAGACTTCAGAATTACCTGTTAATATGATCCAGTATTTATTTGAGGCTTATCAAAGTCTACAAAGAGTAGAGTTTTAATTTAGATATACCTGCAAAAGAGAATCCAACAACATTATTTTCCAAATTGAGTCTCTACAGGTTTTTTAAAGTGCTTGTATTTTCCAGTCAGTTTGTTCTTTTACGCTAAGTTGAAAATTATCTTTTTCTTAACTGTGATGTATATTCCAAGGTCTTTTTGGAATAGTAGTACTACAAGTAGAGTGAACTAGGAGTAAATTTTGAAATTTGTATTTATGACCAAGCTACATAATTTGCAGAGATAAATCAGTATTCGTGATCTTTTCAGGAAAAGATTGAAAAGAAAGACTCCACAGGTAACAGGAAATGGTGGAAAGAGGTGGTTTTTTTTACGTAGTTTCGTATTTGTATGGCAAATTGATTATAGTTTGAAAGTATGTACTTGGTGACTTTCTAAAACAATTCTAAAAGTAATTTATTTTTAGAAATAGAGGAAGTTTCTTTCCCTTAACGTAAACATAACAATCCATACAAGTGGCTTTTTGATTTAATTCTGGAATTGCCCTTGTCTCTGTAGATTTAAGTGCTGAAATGTTTTAGCTTTTTTTTCATTTTTTGTTCCATGGAAAGTGCAGTATACGAAATACAAAATGCTGCATTTTCCTTAAGTATTTCATACTATTTTATGAAATAAAATAGTATTTATTGGATACTTACTTAATGCAAGTATCCAATTTTTTTTAGACTGTCGCAGTGAAAATTAGAATCTTATGCAACAGTGAGCTTATAACATAGTGTAGGCAATTCATACATAACATAGTGTAGGCATAGTGTAGGTGATTGGTTTTGTTGGGTAGGAAATGAGAAGTAATAAACTTAAATCTCTTTAATGAATTCTATTCTGATCTAATGCCCTATTTTCTTATAGAGCTATTTTCCCCAGCACTTGCTTGAATACTCTGGTATGATTTTTGTTGTTAACAGAATGTATGAAGCACTACACAAGTAGGTTTACCACTATGTAAGCTACTTTTAGTTAATATTTCTGAAATTGTGGTATTAGAGGCATGGCAAATAGTAGGGGAGGTAAAAAGTTGTTAACAGAATTGACTTAGCTACAGTTCAGGTTGTAATAATAATAACCTTATGTTAAAGCTTTGCTTTCTAGAGCTAAAACTATAAGGAAAGATCTTACATGTAAGAAATCACAGCTGATATCACAGTTATTTAGTTAGAAAAACAGCTAGTGAGCTAGATGTTTTTCATATTTACAATAATTCACCCACTAAGACTATGTTAAATCCAGACCTCTTCCTGCTGTAGACTTTGTTGTTGATTCAGCTAAACAACTTACAAGACTTGGTAAATATGACTTGCTAGATTTGTCTTTTATGGCTTAAATTTCATGATTCAGTTCTCAGAGATGCCCATTTTAGCTTAAAATATTGTGAGAAATTGAAGTACTAGTTAAGCTTCAGGGAGCTAATGATAAAGAGAAAAATAATTTCTTATTACTAGAATGCTGGTAGTGTTATTTTTATAGTATCCTGCCTGATAATTTAATGAAGCTCACGAATGCATTTTAATCTTCAGAAATAGTCTCAAATAGATTTTTGGTATTTTTTAAACCATACCACAGCTTTAGCATCAGTTGAAGTTTTCTGTTGCTGTCTTAAAAAAAGCCAAAACAAAAATCACAACCAAAACTTACAGAAATGTATAGTTAATAACATCAGTTAATTAGTGTTACTTTGACAGACTTTAGTTGATAAACTGTATTAGCTAAAATTTAGGAAAAGTTTCACTTAGACTTAAAAACAACCCCCCAAAAACTTAATTGTCATTTTAACTAATTGTAATCTAATCTGGCGTAGCATACTATATTAAATTGATCATTGCCTTTTCTGCTATGCGATATTACACTCTTCATCTCTCTCATTCATTTTGCATGCATCTGCTCACTTCTGTACAGCCACTGTAGAGGCAATTGAGGCTGAAAAAGGTATGATCAGAGTCTTTGCCCTTGGCAGAGATCTGTGGTGTCTGGGAGGGAATTCAAAAGTACTCTGTGTGGGTGTGTTTTATTTCCAACTTGCACAAGCAGAGATGAATCAACTGCATTGATTCATCCATTTTACATGTAACATTCATTTCTGGCTTAAGGATAATGATTATCTTTAATATTTTAGGGAAATTCTTGGGGCTTTTTGGTCTCTTTTGGTTTGTTTTTTTACAAAATATACTGTAGGTTTTTGTATAATAGCATGTTGTGATATGTGGTGTTGTCTTGAAGTTCTTAAGAATAGAAGTGTTTAGTGTTTTTTTTCTGCATTCAACTGAAGGTTTTGTGTGATTGTGGGGAGGGGATGTTATATGTGGAAGGAGGGTTGTTTATGCATGCCTTTTCTCATAAAATCTATTTAATGGCTTTGAACATATTTTTTTTTACCTTTCTGTGATATCTGGTAGTGCAAGACGTGTAACTTTTTTTCTGTAGATTTTGAATATAATTTATTGTTCAGATTTATTTCTAGTATTTATGGGACATTAAATTCAATGGATTATCAGTGCTTCTGTGCTAAATAAGTTGTATATACATTATATACATCCTCCGTTAGTGGTATTGAGCAAAATGCCATCAAATTATTTGGTTCAGAGTATTCAACTTCAGATTGTTCCTTTTCAGAGAGACTTTAGTTTCTTCTTGCTCAGAATTCAATGAAGTGACAAACAGCATAGCAGTTGAGAGAGCTGCCTTTGGGGTTTTTCAGATTTAGTCGCAAAGCACCGTTTAATGACTGTATTCTTTGTTTTTTTAATTAAGGAAGTCAGATCTCCAAAATATAAACAAGTGCCATATTCCGTTCTCACACACACCTGCAAGAGGTCCTGTTGTTGTGAGTGGAAAGCTGTACTTAAATCTCCAAAGAATTATTTCATCCCAAAGACTTCAGTCTTATTATGTGGTCAGCCATTTTCAGGTGTAAATTCAACTACAGACCTCATTCATCAAAATAATCAGTAGCAAAATAATACCTTTTTTCTATACTTACTTTAAATACATCTGTATTTAAATGATACCATTGTTGAACCACAGTGCTAACTTGGTGATTGTGGTTGTGTCCATTTCCATCATCCACATGATTAGCACAGTGTGAACCACATCCTGCAGTTTTGCCTGCATGAAAACTGCAGGATCAGGCCATTGGTGCGTGTGCAGGATGTAAATCTGCTACTACCTTTGTAACCCTTTGCTGCTTTGCCTCCACTGCACTTGCTGTGCTGCTTAGATCTTACTGACATTGCCCTGAAGAGAAGGGGGATGTTAAGATTAGCCCGATGAGCTGGGCAGCAAAAGCACAGCGGTGATAGCTGGCCCCACCAGGGACACGCAGAAGCAATCAAGTGGGCTTAAACCCTTTGATTCCTACTTGCAGAATATTTGCCATACTTTGGTTTTTTTGTAAGGAACTGAAGTCATGACTGCCATAAACATTTCGGGAAAGCAGGTTATAGAATCTTTTAGCAATACAGTTGCAGGGCCATAAGTTTCTTTGGCTGATTTTTTACCTTTTTTTAAACATCATTTGTTAGAAAAAGTATATGCTTTCAACTTATTTTTCCATTACTGACATATCAAATTTGCATTTTGTTAAGCAATACGAGGATTCTCTCCGCAACATAAAATCTGCAGTTTTGAAGAAGCAAAAGGTTTGGATAGGATCAATGAGAGAATGCCACCAAGAAAAGATGCTCTTCAGCAAGATGGTATTAATACTATAAACACAGCAAATGCCAATGGAAACAATGGAACTGGCAACAACAATGCACAGTGACCACATCAGCTTCTGGTTTACTCACTCATGTCCTGCCTGAGAATTCCTATATTACTGCTTTTTGATGCGACAACAAATGAAATAAGGGGATCACTTGAAGTGACTACTGAATACGAGGTGGAAAACCATCTGACTTGATCCCACTGAAGAGAGACCATCATGCTTTTGAGACAACAGCCCCTCTCTTACACGGTGACCCAGCCTCCTGAGAGCGTGTGCCTCACCCTTTCACACCAACATCCATCACTGGCTGCTGCAGCTTTGGAAGAGATCTGGGGAAGGAATCGGGCTGTTCTCACTAAAGCACACCTAGACTAGCATCTTACGCTTATCGTTGTCAACACTTTTAAGTTTACAAATGGGATTTTTCTTTCAGTAGAGGTAGTTTGTTTGTTTGTTTGTTTTTTTAAATCAGACTTTCAAATACAACCCTAAGAGCTAACTATTTATTAATGGACATTGGTTTCATGATATGTCTTTAAAATTATAGATTAGAATGGTCTTAAAATATCTGAGGCTGCAAAAACTGTATTTTAAATAACAGAAAAAATGCCAAACAATTTCAGTGGGTCATTCTGTAAAATGCTGACCTCAGGTTTACTCCTTAGATGTTGCTAATTCTATATTGTATTCACTGTATTTTTTAGTTACAGCTTATCAGAAGATTTCTATGTAGGAATGTTTATTACTTGAACACAGATTAAAAAAAAAATATTTAATTTAGAAACTTTTTTGCCCAGCTTTTTCAAGACTTTTCCCCACCTTGAATTTAAAAAAAATTATATATACTAATTTTAAAAGTAAGAAAAATATGGAAGTGTTAATTTTAAGGTACTTTTAATTGAACTTTGTACATTGTTTAAGTAAATTTTGATTCATATCAAGTCTGTAAAGCTTGGCATTGTATTTTGTGTATGCATGTTTTCATTTTGCAAATATTTAATATATAGACCTATGATGTACATCTATAGGTTACCTAGATGTTATGGGTACTTTTAGTTTATTGTGAGTATTACGGTTGCATAAATAGCTAATAATCACTGGGCTGAATAGCTGCAAGCTTTTTATTATTTTTAAATCTGTAAAGGAAACTGAACCTGTATCGGACATACTTTTTGTTTAAGCAAAGCAGCGCGTAAGCAATTGCTCTGTTCAACTGCTAAGGCATTAGTGAAAGTGTAAACTTGAGACTGCATGTATTTTGGTATCTACAGGACTGCTTGGTTAAAATAAAAATTGAAGCCCTGTGCTAATTTGTTCACAAATAATGGACTGTACTGATTGCCAGTGTACTTTGTTATATATTTTGACATTTGCTATATGTCCTTCTCATCCCCTGGAACACAACTTGAAACTTATGTCACTAGAGTTCATCTCTCTCTTTTTTTTTTTTCTTCTTTTTTTTTTTTTTTTTTTTTTTTTTTTTTTTGGTTGCCATAAAGTACAATCTGTACATACCCCTAAGTTGGAAATTTTATGCATGTTCTGAACTATTCAAGTATTTTATAAACGGTAGCACACAATAAATTCTGTGCATGGGCTGCGGCTCCTATCACTGTGTATTGGTTTTATTTGGCATACATAGGTCTAATCTGACCTTGAAAATTGTTTAGAAATAGTCTTCAATATTTAAGCTATTCAAAGAAATAGCATAAAAGGTCAGATTTGTCTTGCAGAGAACTAGTTGAATGTAAACACTATTTAATTTATATTTTATTCCTGCTGCTTTTTTTTTAGCTTTTGAGTTCTCTCTCAGAGATATTTTGTGTGTGGTAGACCAGACATTCACTTCTGGCTTGTACATGCTTGTCAGAGCAGGGTTAGTGGACTCTAGACTAAAAGACTGTTATGCTTAGCTGTGTTCCATATGTTGGTTTGAACTAAACGTTTGACTACTGAAGTGTGTTGGGGCAGCTTTTTGGGCAGAGGGGAAAAATTGTTTGTTTTGACAGTCCATACAGACACATAAATTAGTCTTTTGGAATATTCTTTTTAAACTAAGTACAAGCTGCTGAACAGGATGAGAATTAAGATAAGTGACACAGTGTTGGTAAGGGAGTTTTAATATTCAATTTTACTTTATTGCAGATGCATTCTAATTGGAAATTCTTCTCAGAGTTTGAGTGCAGAAGATCAAGTTAAAAATGGTAAGTTTTTTGGCTTTTTTATGAAGCACTCCAATGCCTGCGAGCTGTACAGTCTGCATATGGTGTCGTATTAGAGCAGAATAGAAACCTATTATAAAGTACGACTGAAATTTTATTATGAACATGGTGATGGTACCTTTCTCCTTTTAAGTGCTAGTGCAAAATGTCTCAACCTCACAAGAAAGTACTTGTCCTGATTTGATACTCAGATCTTGGTTGTAATGAGGATTTTGAGTAGCTGGAATTGTGTATATGAAGAAAATACAGATACAATCTTTGTGTGGAAAGACCTCACTGTAATTGGAGAGAGCTCGTTCTGATACTTGTATGGCAGTAAGTGCCCAGCAGCAATGATGGTCACTTCTGTGAGGATTCTCTGGCAGCATCCATTTTGCTGCTTTAAGGACTCCCTTTCAGTATCCATTGTCTGTAGTAGTTTTTGCCAGATATGAAGGCAGATCTGCTGTAAAGGAAAAGTCACTGGGTAGTTTCTCGTGCTGTGTTTTTCCTGTCACCCTTTAGGCAAGTAGTCAGGTAGTAGGGTTGTGTCTGGGGATATTCCTATTTGTAAAGGAGGCACTCATTTTTTACTACTGTGTTTCTGTAAGGTGGAGTCTGGAGCTGTCTCTAATTCTTGTATTGTTTGGGAGAAGAAATTATATCCTTACTCCCAGAAAACTGTAAGTAGTTTGCATTACTTGTTTTCTGCTTCAGCATTTTAAGGAGGGGAAGAAAAAAAGAAGTGACCTATATGTCCTTAGTCTGTTCTTGGGTAGAGAGGGGAGAAGGCTTGGCTTCAACAGCCACAGGCATGGCAGGTCCTGGTTTGAGCGGGAGTGGTCACTGCCTCCCTGCCCTGCCCTGGGCTCAGCAGACACACGTGGGTCACTTCTTCTTCTGAGCAGATGGGTGGGACCAGCATCTGTGGTGTGCTTACCTGGAGAGCACCAGCAGCGAGTATTCAGAGGTGGGCTGGGGTCTCTGCCCCAAGGAGTGGAACTGTGTGCTGGTGGAACTGAGAAGCAGAAGTACAGACTGTGCCGGGTCAGGTTTTGGGGGATTATTTTCCAGCAGGGACTTGTGCTGTCAGGGAATGTGCTGCCATTTGCTGAGCCAAATGGGGAAGAGCAGCCAAGTTCACAACCTACCTGTATCCAGTTCAATGGCAAACAAACACCTTCACTTCCCAAAATTATAGCGTGAAACAACAGCTTTCCTTCCAAAGCTTGTTAAATTCAGTTGTGAAATGGAAAAATTGCCCCAGTCTCATGTCTTGAATTGTGAAGATTGGCCCCTTGGAAAAAGCCAAATGGTTGGGATTGAGGCTGGTTTTCTCTTAGAAAGGGAGGTCTCTTCTGGTGCGAGTCTAAATGCTTTTGGAGGGAAGACATAACAGGTTGCTTTTTTTCTAATCTTTAATCTGAAAGCACTATTACATAAGTTATGTGGAAATTTAAGGCTTTTTCAGAGGCAGGATAGACAGTATCTCTTCAGTCTTTCCTTCCCTATTTTTTGCTACAGTTTCATTGTCAATCATTCAATTCTTGCTACCCATTCAACAATTCTTTGTTACTAGCATGTAATGAAAATATTTTTGCCATAAAACAGGTAAATGTTTTACATTCACATAGAATAGAACATAGAACCATATTCACCTGTTCATTTTCTAGTGATAGTATGTAGGAGCCAGATTTAATCAACATTCTGCTTTGAATGACAAGTGAAGTGGTAGGGATTTTCAGTCACATAAAAAGATACATATGCACTAATATGCTTTAATTATTAAGTGTTAAGGTGCTTCACTTGTAAGGAAGTTTGTTCAAGAACAAAGAAACAAGAACCAAAGCTTATAAGAATCTTGGTCAAGCTTGGAAAGCTGTTGACAGATGGATATCTGTATACACACCTGTATATCCATCTCAGTGGATATTTGCACTAAGGATGACCAAAGCAGTGGAGAGTAAAATGTCTTCTAGTCTCTCCAAATCAACTTCCATTGATTTTGTATTTGAAATAATTAATCTGACCCAGCCGAACTGTATTTCCCAGTATCAGAAAAAGTTTATAGTCTAAAATCAGACTTAGGTTGCAGAGCACTGATGTAAGTAAAATACATAAGCTTTTCTGGTATGATACACTTGATAATCTGTTGTTGCTGTGCAAAAAACCTCTGTGTTCATGCTGTGCAGAGTGAAAGGTTTGTCATATTGGAACCAGCTCTACCAGCCCTAGTGATTTTTGTCTGAGAGATACTAGAAATAGGTTTTTGCTTTTTGTGTGAGGGTGTCCTGTAATACAATTGTTACTTGTTAAAGCATTGCTGAAGGACCACACTGCTTACTACTGCCAGACTCGAAGCTCCTCTTAAATTTATGGCTGGGGACAAATTCACTGCAGCCTTCTAAAAAAACCAAGTGTGCTGTTCAAAGTTACTCTCTTTAAATCCTTTGAAAACATCCACATAGTCATTTATATTGTGTAGATCACAACTGCTTTGGGTTGGATTTACAGGTTAGCATTAAATAAATGCTTTTTCACTGGTCGGTCAGCTGCTGTATAAACTACGCCTTTACAAGGAGACTTCAAAGTCAGATCCAAGATGACTTCTCCTTTCCATTGCTGCCTTAAGCATAATGGTAACTAACCAGTAATTTAAGGAATTTAATAGCAGGAGTAGAGTCAGATTCTGCCAAAGCCCCTAAACTGTCGGTGTATTGTGACTCACACTGAGCACTTGCACGTTTTTCAACATTATGATGGAAAGACATTAAAAGGGGATGGGGTGTAAAATGCTTTACATCCCAGCCTCAGGCTTTGTTTGTCTTCCACAGTAAGCTCAGCAGTTTAGGTATTTCAGGAAACATGTTGAGTGCTGGACATTCATTTGGCTGAAACAGTTGACTCCCACAGAGACTCATGCAGGAGTGCAGTAGAGGGGAAGTGGTTTTGTCTGGGTCAAAAAGACTAAGGCTTAGGGTCTAATAGACAAGATATATCTTTTATTATACAATGAAGAATATTATGTGCTGTAAATTAAGGCATTGTAAGTGCAAAAAGCTTACTGAATCATCAAGAAGGCATATTTGATTATGCAACCTTTAAAATTACTCTTTTACAAGGATGGTTAGTATCTACTTAAAGCATGTTTCATGTCCTTCAGTTTGTTTCCAAAAAAAAGCAAACCAAAAAACCAGATAATTCTCTTCTATTGCCCAACAATTGCCAGCAGCAACTGCCGGTAATCACCGCTTGTATCACTTGCTATCATTGTAGCCAGTGTCTTCTGATACATCTGTGTGAACATCTGTTTAATTTGCACAAGGTCAATCTATGCAAAGACAAAAAAAAAAGCAGAAAACTTAACCACAGTGTATGATTTAAATCCTAGACAGTCACCCCACATCTCCTCCCTTGCAAACTAGGGAACACATGCCAAGGGTGAGATGTGCAATGATTAACCCTGTGCAGTGGACAAGCCAGCTGGTCCCTCCAAGGACAGAGGAGCAGCTCCCAAAGCAGAGTCCAGTAGTTGTTCCATGCTTTGTTAGGATTGTGCTATCCTAACTCTGAACAGGTGAATTTCTCACCTGGAGGTGCTCATTCACTATGTAGATGGGAAATAACAGTTTAAAAGGAAAACAAGCAGTTACTACTATCTAGCCAGAGTTAATTAAATTACTATGTGAAAGCTGGCTTTAAAACTAATTAACACATTCATATAAATGTGAGCCCCATGAAAGCTTCATGCAGTACATGTTTTTACAGCTGTGAAAGGAGGACTAAGTGACAAGCTGGTTTGGGTAGATGGCTTTCCGCTGCATGTGACTTGTACACAGGAAAAAATTTCTTACCTCGCTGCGAGTGACTACAATTCTGATGAGGGTAGAATCATCTGTGCCAGCTCCTTTCATAGAATAATAAAGTCTTTCTGCAAAAAAGGCTGGGCGATTTAAAGCACATTGCACTGCAATAAAGTATATTGTTAGGATTAGTTCCAGTATTGGATTCTGTATAGTGATACTTGGCAGGATCAACTCAGGATTTTTGCTGTAGACAGCTAGAGGTTGGTATTAGGGAAGATCCAGTTACTGTGAATAACGGGACCTGTTTATAAAGCTAATAAGCTTATTTTCAAGTTGACCAAATGAGTTATTCCTTCACACAAAACCTTACGGTTATTAGCAGTTAACTCCTCTGCAGAAGTGCCTTTCAAAGCTCTCTGAAATCTTAACTCTCAAACAGATAATTCAAAAACAGTTCTTCTCCTTGGATAGCTGGTACTGGGACACAAGGTATTTTACTCATGTTCCACTGCTAGAATCTCACTAAGAAAAGTACAAAGGTAGAAGGTTCTCTAGTAGTTCTGTAACTCTTGTAGTTACAGCATGTAGCTTGTTTCAGGTAGATTGTTCACACTCAGAGATGAGCCATTATTCTACCTTATTCTCAGACCTGAATTTTTCCCATTAAACTCTAAGTAGAATATACTCTGGGAAGTTTTTGCTTCTCCATTATGGCTACAGAATTGCTGTCATTTGGGTAAGCACTGATACGACTGGTGTCTCCAGATTTAGTAGTAAATATTACTGATTTTCACTATCAGTTAATTGTGCTGAATTGTGTTGAACTGCTTTACTATAACAAGTCAGTAGGAAAAAGTGAATTCAAAATTGCGTCTTCTATTTTGCTGAGCTTTTTGGGGTAGATGGTGGTGGGGAAGGGGGTGGAAAAGGAACTGTGCCTTCAGTAGGTTCATGTTGGCTCTGAGGTTATCTGTGTGGGTGGCTCAGCTGTCTCTGCTGAGGAGCTGCACACTCAGTCACGGCTCTGTGACACTAGTACCTCCTTTTGCACAACTCTGAATTATACAGCTACAAGCACTAACCAGTGACTCTTGGTTCTGTGCACTTGCCTGCCTTCCCAGAGAAGTGACAAGTAGTTTCTCTGTGGTCTTTTCTTACTTGAAACTGGCTTCTTCATGGTGGATGCATATTTTCTTCATTTAAGTGCAAGATGAATCATTTGAATAGTTGAAGCTACTTCTGTGCTAGCAGAGTCTCTGATTGTGGGATCATTTGCCATATGGCCAGTGCTGAACTGGATTCTTCTTTGATTACATTTAGGTTTAATTCCTAAAGGATAAGGGGGAGGGAAGAACATGTAACTTACCAATAGCCTTCAAACCACGTTCCACGTTTCCAGAAAATTCTCGGTCAATGCTGCTTAATAAATCACGATTAGCAATCTACAAATAAATGAGATTAATATGTGTATAATGAAATGCAGTAACAACTGGAACCTTAATTTAAAATACATTGACCAAGCTTATTTGAAATCAGTGATGAACTCCTACCCTGGAGTATGCCTCAACTGTTGCTTTCAGTTGGGGAAAACTTCTGCTTGCCAGAACCATATTAAAGCAAGATTCATCAGTCCCAAGTCTTCCTTCACCTGCTTGGTACAGACGCTGAGCATCTTCTTGAGCTTTTTGATAATCCACAGTTTGATTCTCATCACGATTACCCTTAATGCAAAGACAACAGATCTCAAATAAAATTTCAGAGAGAAGGCTATGCTTTAACTGCTTGCAATGTACATAGACCCCAAGCATGTATCTTCAAAGCTTGAAGCAGAAAGAGAAATCGTTTGAAATACATTACATTGCTTTAAAACTTCTCTTTGGTTTCATATTCTTTATAGGAAACAAATACAAAAGTGGCTCAGAACCCTATCTGTAGGACATGCTTTAAACTGCAGATACACTGACTCAGATAACTTCACCCTACAAACCATCTCATAGTTCTAATTAAGTACTGTACTTAATTCTCTATTTTACTTAATAATGTAAGCTTTCTCTTGATTTGTTTCTAGGCTTCAAGTTGCAAAGACTCTTCCCAAATGAACTAATGAATTATCTTACTGAATATGCACACCTGAAATATCTCAGGTTTCCCTCCTATTTTATTTAGAAGTTGCTTATTTCAAGTAAGAATATCTCCAGAAAGCAGTTACTACACTTGTGTCAGTAGGGCTTATATGACATTTTATGTACTTAGGTGGTTGTTTTAGTTTTTTTTGCTGCCCAGTGCATGGATGGATACTGCTAAACATACTGGCTGACTAGGCTGAATACATTCTCTCAAATACTGTTGTATCTGTAGTGGTTAATATACTATTTAAATGATGTGATTGTTAGTTATTGTAAACTACTGGATTCATCAAAATAAAAATTAGCAGCATGAGCTTCTCCAGGTTTGCTTTCTTCTGGATTTTGACTTTTAACCAAATACCTAGAGCACAGCTGAACTGTCACAAAGGTAGAAGCCAATGAGATAGAGAAGTGTCACAGAAATTCTAACACAAATAGGCAAATTGATCAGAGAACTGTGGGAAGTTGCATTAGTTACATATTTCTTCCTAAATATGGGTAACTGCAAGCTACAGTTCTTCAACACAAAATGAGCCCTAGTAAATGATATGGGATAAACAAGCTCCAGTGGTCACCTGAGTTCAGCAGCAGCACCTCCCTAATTCTGGTGATGTAAAGGGAAGGCAGGCTGTGGAGTAACTTGGAAGGGAGGTTTTGTCCTGTGGCACGTCTTATCTTGTTTGTAGTGATTCTCACAGGCATTCTACATACCACAGAGGTTATCCAATCAGCTTCAGCCAGATTACTTTGTTAACATATGCAAAAAATAAAAAGCATCTTGCTCTAAAAGCAGCGTAGAGCACTGCTTCAGGGAACCACTTGGTTGCATCTGCACAGTATTTCCACGTAAGTTCTGATACTAATTGAGGGTGCTAAATTAGGTCACACAATTCATCATGGATTTGTGGATAAGAAGTATCTCTTGAGGAAGGACTGAAGTGTCACATCTTAGGGAATAAATTAATGACCATGGGCTAATTTCTTAAAAACCTGCCTCTTGCTAAGCATACACAGGCTATTTATGGAGCCATTATGACTACACACATCAGACTGTACACTGTTATCTCATTAAAAAAAAAAAAACTAAAGCTCACTTGGCACATGGATATAAGTAATCGTTCAAAGTGTCCTGAAGTGTCTGATCTGATGTCTTCTTCAATGTCCCTTCCAAATTCTGATTTATAGCAGTTCACTATTTCACGGATTTCCTGATTTGTCCTTGTGCAAAGGATCTCAATCAACACACTCTCCTGAGTGCCTGCTCCCTGTAGGCAGAGAAAACAAAGGCATAACTACAGAGCAGTATCTATGCAGTTTTCTTCAACTGTGAAATAATACCAGTCATCTGGTATTTCAAAACTTAATACAACCTACATTGTAAGAACAGTATCCTTGCAGTGTGAAAGCACCAAGTCTACTGTATACTTAAAATGGAATGAAGATTCCTCAAACATGCCATTCTGCACCAGTTCAGAGAAACACCCCGAAACTATACATCCACATCAGTGACACTGGCCAGAGTTAACTGGAAAATGGTTTAGGAAGGAAATTCTTTGGCAACCTTAATCTGGAAACTTACTGAAGGAAGGCAGACCCTTATGATAATCATTGAAGTCAAAGGTACACAGGTAAATTCCATTTTGGCTAGTACACAAGTGTGTTTCCTGTCCAAATGTGGAACTTTTTATAGATGCTTCCCCCTCCCCAGAATAAAAGTTAATTGTGATTTCTGTGTACAGAGGGATCTTACTGGCATGGTCACCTCAATTCAGGCAAAGATTAGATACGAGAGGGGATGTGTGTGAGACTTCTAGGTAATCTTATATTAGGAATTTTTGAAAATGGTCAAGTGGCTATTTCCCATTAAAGGCAGATCTTCATTTAAGCTTCACGTTCTCTAGAAGGTGTGCATTCATACATGGGTTGAGTTACTCATTTCCACTATCAGCCACCTGCTAGCTGCTGCAGCTCAAGCAAGACATTCCAGTAAACTGGATGTACCAGTTTACCTGAGTTAAAAGTTTAAACCAACTAGCTCACCTAATCTCTAAATGCTGTCTTTATACTTGAACAGATACATCCATCATCTGACCTTAAGAAACTATTTTTTCATTGTCTTTTTGGGGGGAAGAAAAGGGATAATCCAAAAATACCTTTCAGTAACAAAGGTTTGTTCCTAGTAAGGAAAGGTATGTACCTTTAGTTTAAACAATGATTATGGTTTTAACAGCACCGTGGCTCTTTTTAGGTTCTAGCAAAAATTAGGCCTGAGTGGTAGAGAACAAGGTTCTGTCCTGCAGCGTTTCCTCCTCTACTGAATGGACATCTGCCCTGAATTGGCTAATCCTGCAGAAATCGTCTGGAACTGGGGGACGCAGCAGAAAAGAATTTTAAGCCCTGCAATTCCAGGATTTGTTTGACACTAGCAGATTTTTCAACAATGCTGGGACCAGGTATTCTTAGATGAGCATTTTAAGATCGTTTTAAACTGTTTCCTTCACAGGAATACCATACCTTCATTGCATGACGTAAACTCCAGGCATCATAGTAGGTACTAGGCATGAAGAGCGCTAGAACCAATTCTTCCACATTACCACTTAACTCAGACTTCAGATCTTTAATTAAATCCTGTTCAATTACAAACACAAAAAGGGCTTTGCAGAGTGTTAGGCATATGTAGATTATATACCAAAGAAACATCAAACTAGAATTTACTTTTATGACTTATTTCTACCTTTGTGCTGTTTTTCCTGTCAAGCTTTGTTTTATTTCTTACGAAGATCTTCCCTCTGATACCTCAGCTCTTCTCCATTATCTCCTCACTATTTAAGACCTAGTTAGGTCCTGAAAAATGCCACAACTACAAAATTTCACTTTAAGTTGCAAAGATGACAGAGGGAAGAAATTAAATTAACCTGGACTTTTATTTACTATCCAATCCTCAGTCAGTTTCTCAGTTTGTTTCTTGGGAAAATGATTTCAGTGCTGGTTTGTGTGCATAAAATACTCAGTAGTTTCAGACACTAATACAAGGGCAGTTTTAGCTTGATTATTTTCTATCACTAGAGAAGCAGAGAAGCTTCTTGTGTGGTCAGGGACAGAGACAGCCTCCAGCCTTCCCCCACCCCTGCTTCTTCCACGTATCAGGACAACACTGTGTCAAATATCCCAATATATAAGGAATATAACTAAAAGAAGTACATTTTAAAAAATGCCCAAATCATTCCCCAGGACTAAAATGCAACCAGGCAGTTAAAGCAGCAGCTGAAAGTTTGGTTTTGTTTACCAATTCGAAGAACTAGTGAACATACCTTGCCATACATAGTCTTGAAAGCTGCCTTGATTTTTTGCCTTTGATCATTGGAGCGGTTAGCAACAACATTTATGATGGCCTGCTCATCAGTTCCTTGGAAACAGAAGGGCAGTGACATGTAAGAATGCAATATAGTCCCCCCCAAAACTGTGCATTTTATACTGTTGCATTTGGGCATAGTTACATAGTAAGTGGCTGCTATTTAAGTCTACCAAATTTTCTATGTAACTTCATCTACTAAATAGCCCAGGCCATTTTGAAAATGTAACTTTTGAAAAGCTGGGGGGAAGTATAGTTAAATAAAAACTGAAGGAAACAACAAAATGGCATTAAGAAGTTAGATCAGTAGGAACTAAAGCTTCTGTTGCTTACTTACCAAAACCCTTCATAGCTTTGCGTAGAATTTCTGCATCCCTTCCAGCATCAAAGTTTGGAGCAGCTTGAATTGTACCCTGGGTATACTGAATCACTGCAGCAGGCTGAAAATAAGAGTCCCATGTAATTAGATATCTGCACAATATAAACTCAAATTAAAATCACAGCTCTGCAATCAGTACTTCAGAAGGAATTGTCTGTTAATTCTCCATTTCTTCCTCTAACACAGAATCAGGGCAACATTACTCTGAGAGTAGATGGAAACTCCTGATGCAGAACACAGAATAAACCTTTGGAAATCAGCTGTAAAAACATTAAAACTACAGAGGCCACATAAGATTAATTATAGGAGAGAAAACAGCACATACCGGACCAGGCATTGGGGATGGTACTTGTCCACCAGGAAATCCTACTGAAAATAAAGAACAGGGTAGAAGAAATTAATTACATCTCCTCTTATTGTGGAAATACCATCTAATCTGAATATAAAGCCAAACCTACCACTGTACACAATCTGTTTCCTAAGTAATGATTCCTACCACAATCAGTAACTGAATTTCTTTCCTTGGGAATAATGGGAAGAAGCAATCACAGATGCATTTTGGAACATACACAAGCAAGGCAATTCTAAAAATACTAAACTTACTGGTGCTGTGGGAACTGGAAGGATCTCTCCTTAAGAAATTCTGCTATTTTTGACAGAAGCCAAGATAGCCCAAACAAATGAAGAATGTGTGTCCCATGCTCTCTTTAAAAGCTGTTATATACACTTTAAAATGCCTAGCATGTAAACAACAAATATTCAGAATTCATTGCTGCAGAAAGGATTGAAGGAATTTCATTTTGATCAAAAGCACTGTGAATACAAAAGCTAAAACTAATTTTTTTTGTACTGGAATTTTATTTTTATTCATAATATGTATGCACATTCCTTATCATTTTAATAGCAATTTAGTACCAGAGTTAACAAAGCAATCATAAAACAAAAAGGTTTTGCTGCTTTGAATTTCTTTAAAACACAACTGATATTAACAGAACTGCTAGATACTCATTGAATGTGGACTCTGGATTTCACAGTTCTCATCAGATACATGCAGTTTGAAAAAGAATAAGCACCTAAACCACTACATCATGACCATTATTCAGGGACAGCCATCCCTTTTGGATGCAGCACCTATGGAACTGGTTCTCATCAGCCCTTCAGTGGCCTGGTCAAGAAAGGTGGCAGGAGGTGCACAGCATACAAACCTCAACAGCTACAAGTAACAAAGGTAAGGGCTTAATTTGTTACTACCTATCCTGGGGTCTCTTGGTTTAACCCTGGGTGCTTAAAGTTTCTTATATATGACATACCTGGAACTTGTGCTGGTCCACCTCCTGCATAGCTTTGGGCAGGAGGCTGCTGTGGATAGCCACCAAAGCCAGGGCCAGTGGGAGGCACAGCAAAGCCAGGGCCTGGAGGAGCCAAGGGAAAAAACCCAGACTTTAGCACACTTGTACTTGACTTCTTTACACAGCATGAGCCAGGTTATTGAGCAGAGCTACATAAGAGACCAGTTTCTCCATGTCTGTGCAGTGACCCAGAACCAACAAGGCTCTGCCATCAGCATGCAGGTATTTCCTGCTGGATGGCAACCTGGCTGGCTGCCTGCATGCTGCTGCCTGAACTGATCACTGAACAAAGCTGCTTTTCTTTACTACTTCTAACGAGTGCAGGGAATGCTTACACTGGAAATCACTCCTGACTGGTACTCTAACAAAGGATCTTACCTCCAGAATAAGGTGGCATTCCTCCAGCCTGGGGAGCTCCAGGGAAGCCCCCTGAAGCAGGGTAGCCCCCCAGGGCAGAATATCCTGCTGCCCCTGGAAACCCAGCACTCGGTGGTGCTGCAGGAAAGGTGCCTCCTCCTGATGGAGGGAATCCTCCAGGAACGGTGGGATAGGTGTACTGACCAGCTGGTGGATAGACAGACTCCTGTCCTGTCGGCTGAAACACAAAAATGGGATGTCTGTATGCCTGTTAACAGCACATTAGAGTAAAAACTCCCAAGCTGCCAAAATGTCCACGTGTATAGTAACAACGTGAATTATACAATTAGATGTAGGGCTTGAAGCAGCAGCAGCAGAATTCCTGAAGCCTGGGTGGAGTCCTCCTGGTTGGGTTTTCTGATGCACCTCCTTCGTTGATACAGAATCAGAGGGTGCTGCAGGGTGGAAGTCACCTTCGGATGGCCTGTGATCCCATCCACCCTCAAAGCAGGCCAGCTTTGGAGTTGGGTGAGGTTATGCAAGGCCTGATAGTCTGGTTTTCAGTATATACAAGGAATGGCAAATTCCAGGCCCCTGTTGCAGTGTTTGACTGCTCTTACAGTGAAAAATGTTTTCCTCAAACCAAATTGCAATTGCAACCTGTATTTGCTAGCTGCCCTTTCACTGTGTACCCCTGACATGAGTTGGCTCCAATGTTTCTATTGCTCCTTCTCACCCAGCAGAAGACTGAACAGATTGGGCTTAGCCTGCTCTTCTCCAGGCAAGCAGCCTTCCCTGGACATGCTCCTCTTTGTCCACGTCTTTGTTGTACTGGGAGGCCACAACCAGACACAGTGTTCCAGAGGTGCTCTTGCTAAAGCCTCGTGTGTCATTAGCCTTCCTTCCTGAGGACTTGCAGTGCTGAGCCACACTCGACTTGTCAGCCACTGGGACACCTGGTCCCTTACTGGAAAGCTGCTCTTTCTATGCCACACAAGGAAGAGGTGAGCTCAGCTCAGCTTGCTCTTTATGAATCATCAGGAGCTTACCCCCTGTTACAAGACTTTTAAGAGCATAGTAGCTTTGAAACTTCTGCCTCACTTGCACAAACAGTATTTTCAAATGTTACAGAGTAAGAACTTCTTGGGGTTTTTTTTCCCCATTTCCTTTGGAATCCAGGTTATAAAGCATGGACATTCAATGACTAAATCTGGATCACTGACTCAGACTGAACACCTACTACAGGTTTTAAATGAAAAGAACAAGTCCAACACCTATATATTTGTTTTGCTACACGTATGATTTGCCAGCCCACAAAGGTTGCTATTAGCATTAAGATATATTAGAAATACTTACTTTAATGATCTGGATCTCTAAGGGAAAGCACTGTAAGGTAAAAGCCATTATACTTGATCTTAGAAAACAGGTATTTAAAATCAGCTTCATAATGAAGCATAATGGATGGACCCATTACTCACTTGCTGGGAATCATCTTTACTGACTAGCTTTAGAAATATGGGCCACACATTACATACAGTACACTTTCATTCTTGACCCCAGAAAACAGAAATAAAGTGCAGAGCAGCAAAGCCTGGCTCAAATGTTCTCCTTGGGTTTGGTTGCCCCAAATTCGTGTGCCCAGGCTACATAATATTCTTTTCCCCAGGGGTACAGTCTCACATTTCTTTACCAGACTCAACAAAAAGATTTTATTGGAATTTGGATTCATAAATCCAAAATTGGGATCCTCAAAAGCCCTGCTCAGATAACTACCAATGCTGCAGAAAAAAATAATTTCACATATGCTTTTTGAATTGGTTATCACATTGGGCATCATCAATGAGAGTAGGAAATCATTGGTAACAAATCTAGAAGGTCTTTTAAATTAATTCATTGAAGTTGGCCATTTTTTAAATGCTAGCTAAGAAAAAAAATGTTTTCAGATGTAGTTAAAAATAAACGACAGCTAAAATCATGAGGGTTCAGCAGAACCTTGAGGGGAGAAAAGAATCCTGGAGTTAATAGTCTTGTTTCTAATATGTTTGTCTTTAGTTTGACTGACTTTAATGTTTCAGAAGAAGTAAGGGTAGATTGTAAAGCAAAATCATCAGAGAATTTGTTGCATGTATTTATATGCATATATTTATATCTTGCATTTATTTATAGCTTTTCAGTATCTTAATGACATTTAGGCTGAGATGCATGCTTAAGTCTGGTTCTGTACTACATAAAACACAGGTGAAATTTGCACAATGACACTATGATCAGTGCCATAAAGAGATGAATCTAGCTTTGAAAAATATTGCAGGCATATCAAAAAGACTGCAGTATCAGCCATACCTGATACATTTCAGCCTTCCATTAAGTTTCCTTTAAATTTTCAGTTCATTCAGTTGTGCGCTGAAGGTGGAACAGTCCTGTGGATAGGGTAGTCAAGATACAGTGTCCTCTATCCTCAGAAAAATGTTTACTTGGTGTCATATGAATGCTGGACTACTTGAGTAAAGTGTTCCAAACTCTTCCTGATGGCTGTGACCACTGAAAATTGTTCAGCATCTCTGTAAATCCTGGGATACAGCTATGTGAGTATTTGGTAGAGATTGGTTCAGAGATTACCTCTAACCCTACACGTAAAGGGCCTCCTATTTATAGAAGAAACTTTTTAAAAAAAGGAAAAAAGAATTGTTGAGATGAGACAGCTGTATTTTAAAAAACAAACTCACAAGAAAAAAATAAAATAAAACAAGACCAAAGAATCAAAGACCTTTCTGGAACAACAGGCATCATTAAAAAAAACTAAGCTTCCTCCTTGGAATTCTTGTGTGACAGCTGTAAAGTCACCCTCAGAGATATACAGATGAAAACAAAGACCATAATCACTAGAGAATGGGGTACATGAACAGACAGCTACTATTTACAGACACACGGAGCACAGTAAGGAGGAGTATTCATAGAATATAAATGCATTAGGAATGTAACACATTCAAGAGCCATACTTACAGGATAACCTGGGAAAGCAGGGTAGCCATCAGAAGGGGGATAACCTGGGTATGACATTCTGGGGAAGAAAAAAAAAAAGGTATTTTCACTCTGAAGCCCTATATATGAGTTTGTAGTAGGTATTTGCTTGCTAATTGCCTCTTAAATCACTTGAATAATATGTTTAGTAGGTTTAGAATTGCTCGGGAGTACTTGTCAGCTATTAACCCACAAAACTTTTCCTTCTTTTCTCTCCTATATCTGACCACAGCAATCAGAATTCAGAAGGGAAGCATCTTCAACTTCGTAATTAGCTATCACTCTTACTCAGGGTCAGACAGACATTTAAGCATGGTAAGAGGCTCAAACCTCCAGAAAGCTCTGAAATACAGTATACACTTTGAGGTGCCAGCAGGAGGGAGCTGAACCCTTTGCCAGGACGGAAAGAGTGCAGGCCCCAGTCCTGCACTGCACCAAGCCCGTCTATCCATCATCCTGCACTGCTCTGCTCCCAGGGGTAGTTCCTGGGAGAAGAGCAGTACCCTAACTATCCCATTTAAAATGATAATTTGATAAGAACAGGTGTAATCCCTCAGCATTTCTTCATCCGTGGAGCAAATTTCTGTTTCCTGACAGTAACTGTTTATTTTAGTCACATTTTTAACAGACGGACTTGGGGAATAGGGGCAGAGATCATCCCATCCCGCACGTTGCCAACCAGTGGGCAGGGAGATTCGAGACCATTAGCCAAGTTATGAAACATTTAATGACAGGGGAAAAAATGGACTTTAAATTTGGCACAAGCATCCTCAAGTTGAACAACGGCTCTGACATTACTACTTTTATAACCAAAACAACAACAGATTTTCCCGTCAGACTGTAGTTTTCCCCCGCTGTCCCCGGACGGGCGCAGGGCGGGTTAAGCCGAGGGCCGGGTGTGAGTCAGCTGCGAT
>VZRS01001772.1:373333-574166 GCA_013398055.1 Ifrita kowaldi | reverse complement strand
AGCCGCCTCACCTGAGGGGAACTTGCGGAGCCTTCGGCCTCTCTCCGCAGCCACACCGCAAAATGGAGCCTGTGCGGCCGGCGATGCCCGCCCCGCCCCCGGCACCGAGCCCGCCCCGGCCCGGCCCACGGGCCGTGCTCCCCGCGGGCAGGGGCACCGCACCCGGTGCCGGCAGTGACGGCCCTGCCAACACAGAGCCCCTTGCTGTCTGTGCGGGTTCGCCCCGTCTCGCTGGAGGAAGGCTGTGAGATGGCCGGTTGTCCCTCGGGACGGACGAGAGGTAAGTTCGCAGGCTCAAGTGTCACAAACGCAGAGCCACTCGCCAGTGGAGCTGTGGCAGGGGGAGCGTTCACACAGGAAGCGCCCGGAGATGCCGTCCCACGGGAATCCTTTGCCACCCGCTAGCAAAGGGAGAGAAAAGTCCACACTGCAGTTTCCCTTTAGCACCACTGCAATGCAGTTCAGCCCCAATGAGTGTAGTTGTAAGTCAAGTCTGTAATCCAGTAACACATGAGTCTTTAGATCAAGATCATTGTTCAGTACATGTCAGGGAGTCCATCAAGTCACCCAGGCCACCAGAACTGCATGTAACAGGCAAAGAATATAAAAGACCTAAGTGCATGGAGCTGGAGGAGCTGCTCCTTTTGCTGTAGTTACTGAAGACCAGGATCTAGGTCCCAAGAGGATGTAAAGGTAAGATTGACTGACTACTACATACATTTTTCTAGAACAAAATTGTAATTATAGTTATTTGGATGTAATTATGGGGAGTGCGCTTAGTGTTTTGTTTCTGTCTGTTGTAATGTTTATTCATATTGTACTTTGAATAGACATTACACATCTAGTCCTTTCTTTACCTGATGGTTAATTATTCATAAGACATTTTGACAAGCAAGACACAATTTATGAAGGATTCACCTATGATACTATGCACCAGTTACTTGAGGTTATTCAAAATATCCCCTTTTTTGTTTATGACAAACATGTTAGCAGTTTAGAGACCATTCCAATGCAAACAGCTTTGGTTCTTTCCTGTAACCTGGTGCAGCACTTCACCTCTGGATGAAATAACAACTGCTGTTCAATTTGTCTGTAAAACAGCGTGAAGTGCAGGCAGCAGAAAATAGGTGGGTAATAATTTACCACGCTTGCTCGCTTCAAATGAAGAGCACCTAAAGCCACATAAAGAATCTAATACATTACCTATCCAAGAAAACTGGGCTTGTTCTCTCTTGTTTGCCCAGAACACATCAGGAGTGGCTTTAAGAATTTAATCCTCACAGCATTCTTCAGCTGACACTCTGAGTGTATGTCTACTTTATTTCACCTGTTATGCTCATTTCTTTCAGGACAGGTATATATTTTTAAATCCTTGTTTCCATGGGAACCAAGTGCATTTATAAAATACACAATTCTTTATCTTTTTCATTTAGTGGACTGTATTGATTTGAGCTACTCAAGAAAAGAACAATTTATTTTAAAAACAAGTGTAAAAGGAAGAGGAGAATATTTTAAACAAAATTATGTATGTCTGAAGAATCTGTTAAAGGCATTGAATGTTTATGTATCAACGAGAATGTTTGGAATTACTTTTTTAAAGCATGAAATGGAACCATTGTGGCCATCTAATTTCCCTTTCTCTGTTTAAGGAAGTCCCTTGGTTTACTACTGTAGCTGGAGCCCATACATTTAGGAAAGCTTCTAAAACCCCATGCAGAGTCAAGGCAGCTTCTTGCTATTAGAAAATTCAAGTTTAGTGGAGAGACAAACTCTTGTTCTTCTCTTTTGTAATATTCTTGCATCTGATCCTAAGACATGGTGCTGGACAGAATTCTGGTACGGAGTGACCTGGCTTAACTACATAGTTGTGTTGAGTGCTGTCAAAAGAGCTGAAAAAAACCTTTTTTTCCAGAGGAATTTATTGTTGGTGATGTAGGTGGCTACAGCATTGCTGCTTCTCTGTTCTATGTATCCTCATTGGAACATTATTTCCCACTTAAGTAAGATAAAGCATTACTTTTTATGTTCTACTCCAGCCAATATAGTCAAATTCAAAACAAAAACTTTCCCCAAGTTTGTTGTAAGAAAGAAGATCTGGTCAGCTTTGAACCATAGGTCAAAGTGTAACAAACCCACAGGATACTGCAGTGGTCCAAGTCTACATTATGTACTAAAAATACTTTTCCTGTTAGACTGCCTTGTGACTGCAGTCATTAAAATGCACAGTCCCAGTAAGCTGTTGCGTTAACCTTCCCTGTGAGCAGGGAGCAGAGTGAGTTCAGCTCACTTCGGGAAGAGCCCTGTGTTTGGTTAGCTGAAGGGAGGCACTGCCCCGTGAGTCATGTTAGTGCTCCACCCGCCGTGCTCTGAACATGAGGGTTTCACACAACCCTTACAACTGAGCTGCCAACCAGTCTCTAGTTCCATTGTGATGAAACTGAAGCTTCATCCTTCCTCAAAGCACAGGAGAACAGCAGCTTGTCACCATGCTCACTGCAAAACCCATAAAGGTTCACTGCCTCTGTACTGCCCAGAGGTGCTTGGCTGAAACTCTCTTCCTTTGTTGAAGCTGCCTGAGACTGTGTCTGAGAAAGGCCCAGGCAACAAGATGGATGGATTTTATACATTTCTCCAAGTTATACCAAAGGGGAACAAGAGTCAGTTGTAGCATTGAATTCCATTCTGAATATTGTTATATGTATTGAGGAAAAGAAGTGTTCAAGAACTTCATGCTGAGGTAAAAACCCAAGTGAGCTCAACTAAGCCAGGATTAAAAAAAAATCTAAAGATGTTAAACATTTTAACATTCTTAATCATTTACATCATTTGGGCCATTAAATACTTCACTGCTGGGAGCTGGTAAAGAGTTGCTTGAACAAGGTGTTTTAAAGCCTAATATTTACCAGGAAAACATGCACACTGCCACAAATAAACGTGTAATACAGTAATGTCCAGGAATTTACAATCACTCAGAGAAGTCATCTAGGAAAAGAAAATGCTGAACACATCACAGAAGATAGAAGTTTTTATTGTATTAGTGAGATCACTAATATGACTAAATATAATACATAGAAGAATACCAGAGAATTATCTATCTTGACTATGTAAAACTGACTTTGTCAATTATTNCCTTTTTTTCCAGAGGAATTTATTGTTGGTGATGTAGGTGGCTACAGCATTGCTGCTTCTCTGTTCTATGTATCCTCATTGGAACATTATTTCCCACTTAAGTAAGATAAAGCATTACTTTTTATGTTCTACTCCAGCCAATATAGTCAAATTCAAAACAAAAACTTTCCCCAAGTTTGTTGTAAGAAAGAAGATCTGGTCAGCTTTGAACCATAGGTCAAAGTGTAACAAACCCACAGGATACTGCAGTGGTCCAAGTCTACATTATGTACTAAAAATACTTTTCCTGTTAGACTGCCTTGTGACTGCAGTCATTAAAATGCACAGTCCCAGTAAGCTGTTGCGTTAACCTTCCCTGTGAGCAGGGAGCAGAGTGAGTTCAGCTCACTTCGGGAAGAGCCCTGTGTTTGGTTAGCTGAAGGGAGGCACTGCCCCGTGAGTCATGTTAGTGCTCCACCCGCCGTGCTCTGAACATGAGGGTTTCACACAACCCTTACAACTGAGCTGCCAACCAGTCTCTAGTTCCATTGTGATGAAACTGAAGCTTCATCCTTCCTCAAAGCACAGGAGAACAGCAGCTTGTCACCATGCTCACTGCAAAACCCATAAAGGTTCACTGCCTCTGTACTGCCCAGAGGTGCTTGGCTGAAACTCTCTTCCTTTGTTGAAGCTGCCTGAGACTGTGTCTGAGAAAGGCCCAGGCAACAAGATGGATGGATTTTATACATTTCTCCAAGTTATACCAAAGGAGAACAAGAGTCAGTTGTAGCATTGAATTCCATTCTGAATATTGTTATATGTATTGAGGAAAAGAAGTGTTCAAGAACTTCATGCTGAGGTAAAAACCCAAGTGAGCTCAACTAAGCCAGGATTAAAAAAAAATCTAAAGATGTTAAACATTTTAACATTCTTAATCATTTACATCATTTGGGCCATTAAATACTTCACTGCTGGGAGCTGGTAAAGAGTTGCTTGAACAAGGTGTTTTAAAGCCTAATATTTACCAGGAAAACATGCACACTGCCACAAATAAACGTGTAATACAGTAATGTCCAGGAATTTACAATCACTCAGAGAAGTCATCTAGGAAAAGAAAATGCTGAACACATCACAGAAGATAGAAGTTTTTATTGTATTAGTGAGATCACTAATATGACTAAATATAATACATAGAAGAATACCAGAGAATTATCTATCTTGACTATGTAAAACTGACTTTGTCAATTATTTGTAGCGACACATTCTAAGGAACAAAACAAACAAACAAACAAAAAAGGAGAAAGTCCCCTAATAAATTAATGGAGTTAACAAATCAATACAGAGTTAAAGCTTGAAATCCTTGGTGATGTTTCTTGACTCCCAAGCTTTTCCCATGAGATTATCTATTGAAGTTCAAATTTTTAGACAGATTCCTGTAGAGTGGAACAATTCTAATAGAATAACTTTTAAATTCCTGTTGACATTTTACAGCTCCAGAGAAGGAAAGCCTTCTAGGCAATAGTACAGCCCAGGCTTTACTGTTAAGCAAAATGATGCATTACATTTGTGTTTGAAGTGTTGTCCTTCGTAACAGTGGCCACTGAAATTCAAAATCAGGCATTCAAAACTCCAAAGTAAGGATCACCCTGTGTCCAGTTGCAAAGACAGAATGGATGGGATCAGACAGTTTTTAAAAAGGAAACTTGCTACTCCACTTCCAAGCATTTGGCACTGTCCTGTCTTGCACAGGCCTAAACTCATGGACTTTGGTCATTTCAGACACCTCTGCTTTGCAGTGAGTCTTTCTACCTACAAAGACATAACCTCAGTCCTTTGTCATGTATCTTCTTCAAGTACTTGCAAGGAGTGGCAAGTTCCACAATAATCACAAATCGCTCTTCTTGGAACTTTGCATTTTGTGCACACTAGCTTATAAAACAACATAGAATTTTAACACTCTAAAAGTTGAATAGCTTTCTTTTTATGTTTTCTCACTTTTCCTAGCAGGGAATGGCAAAGAAGTTCCTACAGAGGAGAGATCAGGGAAAGAATATTATGCTTCCCCACTTTGCAATTTCTTTACAGTAATTGAGAGACTTATCCAGCTTTGCTGCTTCCTCTTTCCCTCCATTCATGTCAAAACTTACTTCAAAAAACACTTTGATCTGAAAATATTGAAACACTAAGTGGCTGAAGTCAAGAATATTAAGTTTAATGAAAAGAAAGGAAAGCAAAACATTTTTATTCAGACTAATAAAAAACAAGAGTCGAGTTCTAATACTTATTTAATGTTCATAAATAACATTTTCAATGAGATCAGGATCTTTGCTGCATCTTCAGTTTTCACATATATTGACCTTGCAATTTAGCAGAGTCACTGGGGGAACTCTCTGTATTAAAACAACCAAGACAGGATCTATAGATTTGTAACTTGAGTCTTATTCTTGGATTTATCTGGCAAATTACCAGAAGAATTATTTGGGGGAATGCACTTTCTTTGCATACTCCAATTTCAAATTCATTCACCAAACTAGATACAGTCATTTGTAAGGTGGTAACAGTTTTGTTGTAGAAGAGGGATGCTTCAATTTTGTTAAAGCTGAGTACCCCCTCAGTACAGCTCAACTGTAGACAGCCTTCTAAAGGTAATGTTATTGGCAGAGACCGTGCAAAGTTACAGCTGATACTTGTACTGGCTTTCTTTCAGCTGGCACTCAGTTAACATGGAACATGTCTTGGGGAGAAAATTAGGTTTCTCTTCACATAATTTTAGCAGCTGTAGAGGGTTATGAAATTGAAAATTCCTAACATCCAAATTTTAACCTCAAATTTAATGAATTCTCATTTTGCTGTCCTTTTCTTCTTTGGCAAAGATGGAAACTCCAGTAGCCACACTTGTTTAGCCACAAATGCTTTTCAAACCCTTTTACCATGAACTCAGTTGCTGGCTTTAATTCTCTGAACTCCCCCTTTATGAGGGGCTAATGCTATTGACCTTGACTTCCTTTCCCAATCAGAAAATAATTAGATGCATAGAAGTGATACCATCGATTGAATTTACTGTCTCATAGTCTGTCAGTACCCTGCTGAAGGGATATACACAGCACCACTAATAAACCAGAGACCATTCTGCAGACCTTCATGGTAAAGCATATTATATGCAACTCAAAACCCCACGCCTTCAGTGTGCTTAAACAGTTGGAAAAAAACCTGCAAAGAAGTCTGCAGAACTGGAGCTGACTTGCATCCACTCCTTCTTTCCTGATGCCATGTTACCACCCCCCGCCCCCTTCCAAAAGTGGATTCATTACACAATAAATGAGAAAGTTTTTTCTGGACAGAAGCCATTGTTGCCACTGCAATGGAACTTTTATTCCAAATACATTCTTCCAATAAAGCTGTATTTTGTTATACAAGTAGATAAACCCAGGAGACAAAAGATTCTCACATTGCATTTTAAAATATCAGGCTCAGCTGAACTGCAGCCGTTCCCATTCATTTCCTAAAGCATGTTAGGGACTTCTCAGAGCAATGGAAATAACGATGTAAACCAAGTCATGTGAGTAATTAAATTACAGTCCAAGGAAGTTTCTAACACCACAGAAAAGTGTATCTGCTCATTTTTCAGGCTCCTTTAAGTGTAGGGTGGCAAAATTTCTTTATAAACTCAGAAGTTTTTCGTTGAGAGCAATCTGTGACTGTGTGAGATTTGCCAAGTAGGTTACCATCAGCAGGTCCTGAAAGGGAGGGGAAAAAAGCAGTGATCAGAAATATTAATAAATCACAGCCTATTAGAGAGCTGAGTTTTTAACACCTGTAAAGCATTTTACAATCAGCTAGAAGAAATATAATTAGTCCTGAAAGTCCTGCCCTGAGGAATGCTTCCCTTGCAGGAAGGGAATTGGTATTCCTGGAATATGAAACACTGCTTGTGAAATTTTAACTCTGAGTTCACCCATGTTAACCAGGCAAGTCAAAGGGTATAAGCAAAATTAAAAATTAGTTCTGGTCGTACAGACTGTGGGTGAACAACATATTCAGAAACTTAAGTTTTCTAAAAATCTGTTACAGAAATCAGGGAGTATGCTAAAACCTTGTTCATGTCATAAGTGCTATGCAAAGAGACAGAACTTCAGCTCAGGCAAAGGAATCTGGCAAGTCACCAGTTATTGCTGAAACCAAAATTATTTAAGTTTGGTAATTCATATTGTCCAATCAATATGAAAGAAGAATTGGTACTGGTTTTCAGATTACTTGCAAAATTTCTGAGTTCTTGAAAATTCTTTTATCTGCAGTTCCTTGCAAGATTATGGTGAGCTCCTTTATCCACCCTCAGCCCTTAAAACACCAAATTACTGAAAATAAAAGGCTATATTTGCTATTAACATGTTTGTATGAAAAGACAGATCACAGACAAATTTGTGTCTGTATGACAAATTTTCAAAATTGCTAGGAAGGCACAGAAAAAATTAAATTATGAACTTACATTGATATTGCTGTTCAACATGGTCTCAAAGTCCTCTGGTGAAATCTTTGGCACCTGGTTAATAAGATCCATCAGGAAGCGCCCGACAGTGTTGTCAGCAGCCACTTTGCCAGACTAAGCATAAGAAACACACACTTCAGCATAAGTGGAACTCAAAGTTTATGGCCCAGAAAGAGAAATAATAAAGAGAAAAACAAGATGCACAAGTTTACATCAAACTTTTTTTCTAGCTGATAAAAAGCTGGCCTTACCAACACGTCCTCGGCATACTGCAGCACCATGGTCAGGGTATCCTGGATCCTGGCTGAGGCTGACCCCACCTGCTGTAAGTCACTGGACAAGCCAATCACTCGATTAGGGCTAAAGCAGGTCTTCATGATAAGATCCACTGAAAGCAAAAGGAGGATCAGTGAAAAAAACTGACATAGAAACCAGCTTAAATCGTTAATGTGTTGAAGATTTTTTAGGAAAGCTTCAGCAAAACAGTCTGATTACCAGTAAAATTCCCAGAATGGCAATTTTACTGAGGTAAAAGAAGTATTTGAACAGTGTCACAACAATGGTTATAACCACAATAGGAAGAAAGCATTCACCTCCTATCCGCTCTGTATCATAATAAACATATTTCACTGTTAGGGGTGTGAACATCACGCCCATAGTTTTACCAGGGACTCCCATTGGGGCACTAGAAAAAAAAAAAGAGAACAACAAAATGTTTTCAGCATGGACAATATATAAGGTAGGAAAGAAGGTATTTCCATCTCAATGATCTCTGTTAGCACTAAAGCGTGAACATGAGTAGATTACTCATTCTCACCAAAATCAGCAATTTTAAGACCAAGGATAACTGAGGACAGGAAATCAGCTCTGGCATGCTATTAATTGCTCTTTTTCATGCAAGAATATTCCTAGCTGGTTTGACATTTGTCAGCATGAGTGCATGAAGAGCCAAATATTGTCATCTTAGCCAAAGTTCCTTCTTGCTTTTAGAGTAGGTCCTCTTCTATGTTGAAATACTTCATGCTTTAAGAAATGACTGAAGGAACAAGGAATATGACAAAATTCAAGTACAAAGCATTCTCAACACCTTTACTACACCTATTATTCAAAGAACTAGAAGTCCATTTAAGCTTTAAGTAAGATGTCATGGAATAGCTCCCGTTTTCAAGATGCACAGTCAAGAAGCAGTACTTTCTCTACAAAGAAAGAGGTTTTTTCCTTACAGAGCAGAGCTCTTCAGCCAATACTGGGAAGAATTCAGTGAGGTGGAACAGTTTAATTTCTCAGTATTTAATCTCCATTGTTAATTTACAAGAATGATGGGTTTAAGGGGAAGAAAGATGAATCAAGAAGATGCTGTTTGAATTGTTTTAACCACACTAATCCTCCAACTTGTATAAATGCACTGCTGAGCAGTAAAGCCCTATGGCTACAGGCTAGCATTCAGTCAGCGTGATGTAAGTTAGTGACATTACTGCTAGCTGTGTGAACCCTGTGAAATGTCCCAGAGACATTCTGAAAATTGTTAATTAAATGACAATTCCCCACCCCAATGAGGTTCCAGTTCATGAAGTCTTTCTGCCTACATACAATGGTCAAGATATTCCAATCAGAAGTAAGCCATGATCCCTGGCTCACCACTATGTTTAACTGCACAATATTGTCCAAAAAAGGAGACTGCACCCCACTACATTTCTTGTTAAGCTGATGGGGCGTCTCTCAGCAATTCAGATCGCTCCCCTCCCAGAGATGCAGCCTCCCAGAGTACCTGACATAGGCTTTAATGCTCATGCGTGAATTCTGGAGACTTGTGTCCACAGTGAGGTGGATTGGATTGTGTGCTTCCCGGCTGTAATACTCATGGATCAGGACTGAGTGCTCCGTGATGTCATGACCTGTCGCATACCTTCAAAAGAACACAAGCTGAAGAGCCATTCTTTCAACACTCATGTGCCCAGTGTTTTGTATTGTCGGCATTTAACAGGTTTGTATCCTAAAACACTGATTTCCAAACACTGAACTGTAGCAGCATACTAAACAAGTGTTTTAACTAAGGATTTTTTAGTTTATGGCCACTTGTCCCTAAAGTTGTAGGAATCACAGGCTGAGCACACCCATGCCCAAAATATGCACAAGGCCAGTGTTGTACTACCAGCCATAAAATGTCGTAGACTGACCTCAGACACCCAATATTCGGTTATCTGTGATTGTGTTCTAGACCAGCTTTTTCCATCTAAGTAACTCAAAGCATAGCAAACAAATTCAGACCAACTTTGTCTTCCACAAATCATACATCTCTCTGCAGGATGTTAAACTCGTTAATCTAGCTCCTTTAACTGCTCTACAATTAGCATCCTCAGGGAAACTGCTGTCACTGGAACTGCACTCTGCTGTGCCATTACAAGGCTGTTGAAGAAGCTTGCTCCACAGGAAGAAAACGAAGCTATTTTGTAGGATCAGAGAGGCACGAAAAGAGTGATAAACACAGTGCCACTCACTCAGAGTCTGTGTCTGTTCCCATAGCACAATACTGATCTTGCTTCGCATCCCACACACAGGTACTTCCAGCAAAGAAGTACTCAAACTGGTATCAGTGATTCCTCCTGACGCCTTTGATACTTGAAACGCCTCTTTTGTATTCTCCCTTCTTTCTAACCAGTTAACTTCCATGGTACAGTTTGTATTAAAGGTAGTAAGTTCTTCTAACAAAGCTATGGCATTCTCTAAGGCATCACTCCTCTGTGATACCTTGCTAGCCATAAACAAAAGCAAATCCTGTAAGTTCCCAATATTGTCTCTTCCTTTTATGAGCTGCAGGAGCTTTACCACTGACTGTATAATAAGAGTTGCAAGATCTGGCTGTCAGAGGCATTAGTGCTTCTGCTTCTCCCTTTGTGACAAAGTGAATTACGTATTTTGAGTAATTTAAGGAATCAACATAACTACTCGCGTGTTCTTGCAGGAGAACTTACCAGCCCAAGATGATCTCGCTAGGAGACACCTTCTTGTGCAACTCATACATATTTTTGGCAAATTCCATATCCACAGCCACCTGAGAAACGGGACAGTGCCGAGACAGCTGGTTACAGGGTGCTCAGCCCGGAGGGCAACACGGGCACAGGNGCCCCCGTGAGGGCACAGGCGGCCGGTGCTGCCTCACGGCCCTGTGGTGGGGGGGGAGCGGCAAACGCAGCAGGGCGGACGCGGCGCCCGCGGAAGGTGCTCCAGCAGTGCTGTGTACGGGGCTGTGCAGCCCTTGGGGTCTTGGCCCTGTGACACAGGCAAGTGCTGTTAGTCCTGTTCGCCAGGTCTTTATTGCCTCGATAGAAGAGTAAGTGGTTGTCAAGTATTATGTAGAGAGCAAATGCTGGTTACCTCTATCCAAGGTTTAATGATTACCCAACAAATCCACTTACTGGATAACATTTGCCTGTTGTTTGTCGTGCCCTGTGTGTTCACTCTCGAGCAAGCTCGAAGCTGTGCAGGTGGGGCAGGTAATGCTGGGCTGGTAAACTCTCATCGCAGTCCACAGCTTCCTCGGGAGGGGGGGCGGAGGGGCACACACGGATGGCTGTGGTGATGGGACAGGACTGAGGGAATGACCCGAAGATGTGTCAGGGGAGATTTAATTTGGATATTAGAAAAAGGTTCTCCCCCCAGAGGGTGATTGGGCACTGGAACAGGCTCCACAGGGGAGTGGTCACAGCACCAGCCTGGCAGAGCTCAGAAAGTGTTTGGACAATGCTCTCAGGCACATGGTGTGGCTCTCGGGGATGTCCTGTGCAGGGCCAGGAGTTGGACCTGTGAGTCCCTTCCAACAGGAGATATTCTGTGAAATGGAACGTGTATGTTTTCAATAACTTCATANCGCCCCGCCGAGAGAACCCCCGCTCCGCCCGGGCCGCCTCCGTACCTCATCCTCGGACTCGTTGTGCGGCACGGAGAAGCAGTTGGTGACCTCCACCGAGTGCTTGTCCACGGTCCCTGCGGGAAGGACACAGGGAGGAAGGGAGGGCAGCGGGTTAGGGGGGCGTCGCGGGGAGGGCGGGCGCTCGCCCCGAGGCTGCGGCGGGCAGGGCAGGGCGGCGGCTCTTACCCAGCAGCGTCCCGATGACCCGCGCCGCGCCCTCGTTGCGCCGCTCGAAGCTGTCCACGATGGAGGCGAGCACGACCGGGTGCAGCCGCACCACGCGGCCACCGGGGAAGGGGCCCGAGAGCGCGGCTGACAGTGGCGCGGCCGGTGGCGGGGCCGGNCCCGCGGAAGGTGCTCCAGCAGTGCTGTGTACGGGGCTGTGCAGCCCTTGGGGTCTTGGCCCTGTGACACAGGCAAGTGCTGTTAGTCCTGTTCGCCAGGTCTTTATTGCCTCGATAGAAGAGTAAGTGGTTGTCAAGTATTATGTAGAGAGCAAATGCTGGTTACCTCTATCCAAGGTTTAATGATTACCCAACAAATCCACTTACTGGATAACATTTGCCTGTTGTTTGTCGTGCCCTGTGTGTTCACTCTCGAGCAAGCTCGAAGCTGTGCAGGTGGGGCAGGTAATGCTGGGCTGGTAAACTCTCATCGCAGTCCACAGCTTCCTCGGGAGGGGGGGCGGAGGGGCACACACGGATGGCTGTGGTGATGGGACAGGAGCCAAGGGAATGACCCGAAGATGTGTCAGGGGAGATTTAATTTGGATATTAGAAAAAGGTTCTCCCCCCAGAGGGTGATTGGGCACTGGAACAGGCTCCACAGGGGAGTGGTCACAGCACCAGCCTGGCAGAGTTCAGAAAGTGTTTGGACAATGCTCTCAGGCACATGGTGTGGCTCTCGGGGATGTCCTGTGCAGGGCCAGGAGTTGGACCTGTGAGTCCCTTCCAACAGGAGATATTCTGTGAAATGGAACGTGTATGTTTTCAATAACTTCATAAGAAGATCGACTATTTCAGAAATTTGTTTTTTCTTTGTTAACCATTTCATCGTGATGGATGGCTTTTGGAGTTTTCTCTGCTTCGTTAGTTGAGGTCTGAACGTCATCAGTTAATGAGCAGTTTCAACTATGTCATTGAAGAAGGCTCCTGAGTATTTAAGAAGCACCTCAATAAAGGATCACATGTTCTGCCTATGCAGAAGCAATTTGCTTCTTTGACATAAATGGGGAACACCTTTCAAAGCTACAAAGGAGAGATAATGCATGGGAGCATGAACAGATTTTTATCTCTTCATAAAAGCATTTCCAAGTCTGTGTACCAGTGAAAACTAGATCTCCTATTCTTAGGCTTTCTCCATGCAGCCTTCATTTCTTGTAGGCGTGCCTGGTTCAAATTGCATAAAGCTTTAAAAGGTTTCTGTTCCCAGAGCTTTGATGTGTCATCGAGAAGTCTAATGTGTGAGGTGTTCTTGTTAGAGAGCAGTTGTTTGATCTCGTTCTTGTTTGCATCAAACTGGGCTTGGTGCTTAATTTGACCTAGTCAGCTGCAGAGTCATGTGGAGCAAGCAAGGCTCTATAAGACCCCATTATAGTTTTATTTTTCCACCTTAAAAACTGGGCAACTTAGTATGCAGCCGCAGTTGTGCTTCACAACTGGCAACTGTGATAACCTTCTTTTAATATGTTAATGTCAAGTAGCTGCACAGGGTGCCGGAGAGTGTATGTAGTGAGGGAAGATGGATAGCCTGTATCTCAAAAGTCAAAGATCAGTGGTTGGCTCATACAAAGCCCACTTAATACAAAGACTGTATAATTCTAATGATAAGAAAATCAGTCGTGATTGTGCTTGGAGCAGATGTGTCCAAGCTACAAAACTCTTTTTTCCTTGCTAAATGACTGCTGAAAAATGAAGACCTTTATAATTAAGATTGTTTCACAAAGTATCAGTTTACTTTCAGAGGAGGGTAGGTACACTTATCAATGGTGCCTATTGATGAAAACTTGACATCCATCTACTGATATGATTAAGATGTTCAGATGCTACCCCACGACAGTAGAATCTGTCTGCCTAGAGGGACACAGAAAACACATTCACATATGTACATGGATCAGCACGGTAACTCAGGGCCTTCTGATTTTACAGTTTCCCTTGCTAGGTTTCCCTGCATCTGATTTTGGTGGTGAATATAATTATCTCCAAGCTCTGCTCTCGTATGATTTCTCTTTATAGTCCTTGATTGTGACTGAGTCATTATGATTGCATTTGCTGTCATGTCAGCTGCATTTTCACTGATGATGCTTAATTTCTTTATCAGTAGTCATCTTCTTATCTTGCTTGTATTACTGGAATTAACACAATCTCTTGCTCTAGGGGATATTTGCTACATTGCATTACAGGTAAAATAAAATATCTACAATTTATTTGATTCATCATTTCAGGATGTAGTTTCATCTGGTTAGTTTCATGGGATTGAATCTGATATTTTTATTCCTGTATTGTAAGAAAGGTCTCCAATTGTACATTCTGTCTACGAAGTTGCAGGAAGACACAGACAGGTGACCCAAACTGACCAAAGGGATATTCCAGACCATATGACATCATGCTCAGTAGATGAAGTGGGGAGAAGCAGGAAGAAGTGGGGGATGTTTGGAGTGATGTTTTTTGTCTTCCCAAGTAATGGTTACATGTGATGGGGTCCTGCTTTGCTGGAGATGGCTGAACACCTGCCTGTCCATGGGAAGCAGTGAATTAATTCCTTGTTTTGTTTTGTTTGCGTGTGCAGCTTTTGCTTTCCCTGTTCAACTGTATCTCAGCCCTTGAGTTTTTACCCTTCTGATTCTCTCCCCGACCCTGCTGGTGGAGCTGTGAGTGAGCGGCTGTGCGGTGCTTGGCTGCCCTGGGGTTAAACCATGAAAGGATCCATTTGTTCTGCCTTCTATCCAGGACTTCTATATGATGCAGTCATGGGCAATGGTTTCAGGTTTTGGGTTGTGAGGGGTTGGTTTGTTTGTCTGGGGAGTTGTTTTGGTTTTTTCCTATTAAAAAAAAATAATACTTCCCTTATTTAGTCTTAATTGAATGTCTTGGATACTCGTGCTTTTGGGATTGCCAGTAGATGAAAGACAGTTGTTGACAGCCACCAGTTCCCAGTGCAGTGCATCAGTTGACTCAGCTTCATCATTTCAGCAAAAAGGATTTAAGCCCTTCCCTGCTTTTGTGTAATGTTTTATGGGGCCACCTTAATTATCAGAGAAATAACACTGACACATAGTCACTGATACTGAGGCAATGCTTAGAGCTAAAATCCAAATACCACCTAAAAATAATGAGGCATAGTGTTAATTGCATACCATGTTGCTAAAAGAATATACCTTTGCTGAAGTTAGAGTGGCAATGGAAGTTATCATTAGGTGATCAAAAATATCCCACTGGGGGCTTCCTGGTGCTTTTTAGTCACTATATGAAAATACAGAGATCCAAGCTAAAATAAAAGTACACAATAAACCTTGCAGTGAAAACTATCAGGGAGCAATGCCCACAGGCTGGCATGCAATCTATAATAATAATATAATAATCTATCTATAGGGCAATAGATACTTTCATGGTCAGAGTTTTACACTCACTGAGGAAGGGAAAATGGAAACACATACTCAATAAAGGATGGCTGTAGAAATAAAAAAAGTATCCTAAACCCCAGGCAAACCCCAAATGTTACAAATGTTTGGCTCAGAGAAGTGTTGAAATTTTTAAATTGTGGAAATATGTCACAAAACGTATTTATTTAGCTGCTTTCATTTAGTTCTTGTGTGTAGGGTTCCATTGCTTCCCATGACCAGTGAGAGATCTGTCAAAAAATATAGGTGAACTACATTTAAAAACCACAGTAAAAGGCATTTTGATTTGAAAGGCAGATTTTTGTTGTTGCAGTGCCATGACCCCTGAGGCATCAGTGGGAACATATCAGTAATAACTTGGAACAGGCTCTTCATGAAGAGAAGGTGGGTTTGGTAGTGTGCTTTCTTCGTTGTAATTTTGTAAATCACTGCATACTCTTGGGATCCATGGCTACCTGCATTTATTCCAAAAGTGGAAATAACCTCAAGTTGCACCAAGGAAGGTTTAGATTGGATATTAGGAAAAATTTACTCACTGAAAGGGTTGTCAAACATTGGAACAGGCTGCCCAGGGAAGCAGCATGTGTAGACATGGCATACTGGGGAAATGCCTTAGCAGTGGACTAGGCAGTGGCACGTAAACAGTTGAACTTGATCCTCTTAGAGGTCTTTTCCAACGTAAATGGATCCATGATTGTCTGAAACTCTGAAAGTGTCTTCTGTTGTCTCATACCATGCCTCTCCCCCAGTATGTACAGTCATGCGTTCACCCTGTTTTCCTGGGTGGGTTACCGGACTGAAAATGCTAGTCCTAGTATTCTATATAAACGCATCAGTGTATTTTTTTGGTGAAGATACCGATATCTTCCCGAGGGTGCTGCCTGCCGTGCCGGCCGGAGGAGAGGTCCTTCCGCCGGCGCTGTGTGAGCCGGCGCTCCATTCCCGGGGGATGCGCGGCGCTCCCCGCCGGAGGGCGCGCGCCGCCCGCGGGGCCTGGGCCGGAGCTCCGGGCCGCTGCTGCCGCTGCGCCTTTGGTCTCCTCCGACACGCGCCGCGGCCTCGGAACCACTCAGCGCTAATTAATTAATCGGTGACTGCACTCTGCCGCCTTTGAAGTAAGCAGCCTGAGTGGGAATTTGTGCACACAGCTTTTCCCACCGGTGTTTATTACATATATTTCACACAGCAGTTTATTTCTTAAGTTAGTAGCATTAAGGTTGAATCCATGAGGTGGAATTTGTTAATTTTACTGTAATTCTACTTTAATTCCCCATAATTAATAAAATCCTACCTTAATTTGCCATAAGAATGTCATAGAGAGATTTACTTATGGACGTTAAGACTGCATAACCTTAAGATGTGATAATATGATAGTATAACCCCGCATTTTACTTAAATATATGGAAATGAAAGGTGTTTTGGGTCTTTGATGAGAGCATGAACTCCCCAATCTCTCAAGACATTCCTGCTTCTTGATGATCTATAATAATGATTATTTTCTGCTTTTGACTCAAATCATGGACAGAGTCAGCTTTCGAATGAGAGACATTTAATATACTACTTGTGCTTAAAACTAAGATAGAATGTGCTTGCAGTTAGGTGCACAACCCTGCAAGATCAAAGCTTGTGTCTGTATATTATATTCTTCCTGCCTACCCCATGCAGTGAGAACTGAAGAAAACCTAGATATGACTCTTGGCTTTTTTTCTTCCCCGGGGAGTATGGGGTAGAAGTGTGGCAGCACTACTGTCCTTTCCATGTGATCAACTTGAATAAGTAATCTCTGGCAGGCAGCCTTAAACACAGTGTTCCTTTGTCCAGTAACTTGCTGCTACTGTGTTCGACTTAAAAGCATTTGTAACAGAGAAGAGCTCTGTCCGTGAATACCTGACATCCAAATAAAATTAAGTGTAATGCCACTGATAGCAGATGTGTGAAAGATCTTGTGCAGGCAGATTTCCAATATTAAAAATTTCTAACACTTCTAACAGCTAATGTGTCAGTGTGCTATTTGTTGGGAAGATAATCTCTTTTTCCAGTCCCTTGCTCTTATACAATCACTTTACAGCTTTATTTCTCTTATCAGTAAGCATGTCCTTTTCCTTGGTGTCCGTTACAGCATGGGTCAAAGTCACCATTTTCTATACATTTCAGCCCAAACCAAAACTGCATGTCCTCAAAAGTGTTGAACAAGACCTTTGAGACTGGCAATGTTTGCTGTGTCATTCAGCACAAACATTTGCTTTGGTGTCTTGAGACAAAATCTGCATGCAGAAGTGAAGTAACTAGAATGAAAAATGCATATTTCATTTGATGGTGGAGGGAAGCCTGCCAAGATATGGAATGGCAAAAATGTTTTTTTGTGAACTCCAAGAATTATATGATTTTTATATCACCAGAGTCTGACAGTGTTTTCTGTCCCTTCACAGCTCTGTGTTTTTTTTCCAGTTTGAAGCAGCTGCATGATGATGTGTTGGATGAATAAGTGGGAAATGAGGGAGAAGGTAAGAAGATAATGATTTATACATAGAAATGGGAGCTGAAAAGGAACAGTGGTAATAAAATCTAGGGGACAGATTCTGTGTAGGAGCCTGGGAGACCTGAGGACCCAGTGTGTTTCTGTCACTGGCATTTGGTGATGTTAAGGCAGGGCATCCAGATAACTGAAAAAATGTCAGGGACATGCTTTAGCTCTTACAATGTGAAGTGTTTGATAAAAACTAGAATAGTATTATCCTCCTGTCTGTGAAACTGACTTTGGGGAAGTCATTTAACATTTAGATCTGAGTTTTCCACTTCTGCAAAATATGACTGATGATACTGTAGAGGATAGGTTTATCCTGTATAGAGGATAGGTTTATCCTTTTACTGTGGAGGATAGGATATGCACAGAGAGTTTACTGAGGAAAAGCAGGAAAGATCTTACCCTTTGAGGAAGCAGCTTTGAGAGGAAGCTGAAGAGGGCATTTCCTGACCCAGAGACCGTGCACTTTGGAAAGGGGGGAAGTCTTCCACTAGCCTAAGCAGAAGGAGAACGGTATTGTCTCCATACTGTTTCCCAATAATAAATAATCTTCAGCTGAGATGAGTTCATGCTGCTGAGGTCTCAGGTGCAGCAGCAAAATTTGATTTCATCTTGTATCAAACCTTGCACAGGTTGCTTTTTACTAAATGCTGTCCTAACCAATCTGTCTAGATTTGAAATACCATGAGCGCTGACATATGAATTCACCTTCTATATTCTGATTGCCAATTTGCCTTTCTGCATCAGAAAGCATGATACTGCGTTGGCTGAGTGAACTGCATCAGGCTGGTTGGACTGGTCTGCACAAACAAAGAGTTGATTCCAACTGCCCAGTACTCCAGCTGAATCACAGGTCTTCACAACACTGCTAGAGTTATTGTGGCAGAGAGGGAAGTACATAAACACAGTTAGACTGTTCAGGTCTGATTTCCAGCCCATTTTGAAAAGTCAAATTTCTATTTTCAGCTACAAGTTCACAGTTTTTATAGTGTAATTTGACATGAAAAGTTCAGAATTTCCACAGTTGTTTTTAGATTTTCTGTGGATTTTCTGTTCTAATTCTCTCAAACATTTGGGATTTGCCATTTGCTATTCTGGATGACATCCCTTTGCATATCTTTTTTTTACGTTGTAATAAAAAACAAGCTGATCCATTACCGAAATATCATCCCAGTCATTTGTTTCTGTAGCTACCAGAAAGGCTGCCTTCTGCCAACGGTAGATTTATGGGAGATATCCCTCACCATGCCTTGTCATCTTCCCTTATCTAGCTCTGCCTAGAAATTTTTCTTTTTCATTCTCTGCCCCCTGAAGTTTACAGTGAATTCTGCCTTTTTCTGAAAGTACTGTAAAACTTCTCTCCCAGATTCTTTTGTTGTTAGGCATTTTCTTAACCAAATATATATACATTGCTTTGTTTTTAAATGCGACAGTATGTTACACTTTGCCTGTATAAAACTTAGAATATTCTGCAGAGTTCATTAACAGAATGGTCAGGTTCAGGAATTACATTTTATCTTAAAGACAGTGGAAGTCACAACCTTTTGCATTTTTATGTGTTGTCCCACACTGGCAAATATAAGAAGAAAATCCCTTACTCCTTTCTGAAAGAAGAGGTTCTTGAATGGTAGGAGAAGCCTACCCAGAAAAAGAAATGCTTTTACTTCCTAGTTAGAAGTCTCCCAATGGATTTAAAATATAAGATTATGCAGGTGTTGCAGCCTTCCTATTCAATTTTTTTTTTACCTCATTTGTTGTTGTAAAAATTAGGTAGACAAAAAACTGATACTTCTCCAATAAGTTCTGGCCAAGGGAACAAATCATGGATAGTACTTCTGTAGTCTATCTGTTCTCTTGGGTGACTACCCATGTTTGGAGCCCAGACTCGGTGTGTTCTGTCTGCGGTGATTGACAAGAGAAGTACCCCTTGAAGGCCATTCCGTCACCTTGCTGAAGTCTGATACAGGTGCTCTGAAATAGTTGCCCTCCTAAGCCCCTCTGAGTATTGTTTGTACAGAGAGCCTACAGAGCTTAGATGTCTAACATGGGCATCTAATTTACCTGCCCAATGCAAACCATCTGAAGGCAGCCCTGACCTGTGGAAACAGGATGGCATCAGCTTGTGATAGGGCTGGCCAGCAGTGGGGTAGCTGAACTCTCAGTATTTGGGAATGAAAGGGATTCTCGGATAGCAGCTTGCCTTTCTGTTCTTGCTACATTTTAATTCTACCTTCTAATCATTCTATTCTAGTTCATTAATGCATTTTATCTTAATCTGAGTATACCTGCCCCCATGGCTTCAAATATCTCTTATCTTTATAGCTAAAATAAAGTTTCAGCTCTCCCAAGGATCTCATTTTTGGGGAATGGCTTTGTTTGTTTGTTCCTGCTTTTTTTTTTCCTTTGCTTTTTAAAAAAATATTTTTAGGTTTCAAAATTCAATAAGTGATTAGAAGCAGAAGAGCAGAAGCTAAAGTCACATTTGGGAGCAGCACAGCATCACTCCTGCAAAACGAATGTCTAGATGGATGCTCTCAGAGTCGTAGAGGTCAGATGTACATTGTGTCCCGTGGAACCAAGTCAAATTTTACCTCAGTTCGTGCACTGACTCCTGAATTGGCTAACGTACTTTTAAAGACACCTGGTCTATGGAAACACTAAACCCAGGGGCACAGGCGAAATATTGGCCATGTGAATATAGCCTAGAGTCTTTCTGCATCAGAGTAAGACAGGGATAATAATGTTACCAAGCTTTGCAAGACAATTATGGGGCCAATTATTTTAGTTTGTTAGAAGTTTGGATATGCTGTCCTGGGAGATGGACGAGCACAGTAGAAAAACAGAGGGAGTGAAAAATGCTTCTCCATATTTCTTTTGTAATACATTTCTGAGACTGGTAGTATGCGACCTTCAGCAGTGTTTAAATTCACTCTCTTGAAAAGAAAAGCATCTCTCTCTCTCTCTCTGTGGTACTGCTTGCTGTTTCCCAGTTTGAAATCAACTAGCAGAACCCCAGAGGGTTTCTCAAACAGCTAACCATTAAACACAGTCAGGAACAAAGATCAATTGAAAACACATTTAGAATTAAGCTTCCTGGCCTGCTTTTAATTTTTTCAAATCAGCATTGGGAGTTATTACTGTGGTCAGTCTGGCCTTTTATTGTCCTATGTCTTATTCAAATAAACAATCAAGTTCAGGGATGCCCAACTGCTTTCTGGTTGAGTTGTGTTTTTTTTAATATCTTCAAATATTCCCAAAGTTATTAAAGGATTATGAGTTTAAATGCAGAAGGCATTAAATAGAATCATGTTATTAGAAACAGAACTATATAGAAGGCATTAAATAGAATCATGTTATTGGAAACAGAACTATATTTATGAGTCTAGAGGGAGTTTGCAAGAAGCTCACTTTGCAAGCAGAATTTGGGTCATGGCATCTTAAAGCTTCTGTAGCTTTCTTGAGTCTGGGATCTGGATTTCTGGCAGACTGAAATATTATTTCTCTTTAGATAGAACTATACAGACACAAAAGGATATATAGTTCCAAAGGGTTTACAGTTCAGATAGAAATCAGGAATAGTCAGTGGTTTGGCTCAGCTTACCTATGCCTTTAGGGGACAGAAGGGGAATCCTGAACGTAGTTTGTAGCGAGCTCTGGGCATTAAAAAGACTGAAGCACCTGCAGTTCTGTTCATGGCTGTCCTGAGCCCTGAACTGTTTCTCTTGTGTAAGGTGCCATGCTACTGAATTGCCATCAGAAGTATGATGACAAGCACAACATTTTGTTGCAAATCTTGCAATAATTGCTGAGTTTGGCTTTAGGTTTTGGTTCTTTTTTTTTGGCTTTTTTTTTTNTTTTTTTTTTGGCTTTTTTTTTTTTTTTGGCTTTTTTTTTGGCTTTTTTTTTGGCTTTTAAGACAAGCTACTGTGGTTTACTTTCGCAGTTTAGAGGATTGCTAGGATATTTGAGTGTTAAAAGCTGATGGCAATATAGCATCACTGTCACATACCCTGATCAGAGATCTCAAGCTCTGAGTCAGTATGCTGAATCTTTTTAAGGGAATAGCCTTAGTGATAGCTTCAATATACAACAGGGTATTCATTATGAATAATGGTAGCCTAGAGCCAGCTAATTATATTTGCAGGGTGGTTTTCCTAAAAAGCAGATGTTGGACAGATGGTAGTCAGATGATCAGTCATGCCACCATCTACAGTAAATCTGAGGGCTGTGGGGAAAAAGGTAATGTGTGGAACATACTTCTCATTTCTGTGGGAGCCTTGTTACTTTTTTACGGGTATATAAAAGCTCACAGAAATGTAAGAGTTGTTGGTTCAGAACTGTAGAGCTGCTGATGTTTGGCTACAACAAGTTAGCAAAACTTGACCTCGATGTGCTTGTTACCCTTGCATGACTGTGAATCCTATAACAGAACTCTCCAAAGGTGATGAGGCTGCATGCTAGCCAAAGTTTTGCAGAAACCTTTTTTAGGCTGGAAACTTCTTCGTTCTCCTTTTATTCATTTTCCTTGAAAACTTTTATGTGCTTTTTTCCAGCCTGCTTTCTCATGGCAGCTCTCTATGCTGTTGTGTTGCCTGTCAATATCATGGGAAGAGTATTTCAATATTCTGTTGCAACTGAGATGCTCAAGCAGATACAAATGTCTGGCGTAGTGATTTGGAGCACAGTCCGGTATTTAACATGGCTTGCATTAGGTAGTGTTTGGTCTTTATCATCTTTGTTCAGCATGGAAACTAGAATTGTATTTCCTATGTAATAGCAAGCCTTTCCTAAGACATAATTCTGACCGTGGGTTCACAGCAGTACTGATTTTAATGTATCTTAGTTGTTGCTAAACACATTTGTTTTGTCAACTGAAGTCAAATTACAGGATATATGCTATGCAAAGAGAACATGGTACTTAATTGTTTTAAGTGGTATGTCCAGTTTGTGTCACCACAAGTTCTGGGTTTTGGGGTAGAACTTCTGCAAAGGCTTAAAGACTGCTCCATTAAAATGAAATCTTTGATTTCCATTGCCCTTTAATCAAATACGAACCAGAGCTTCCAGGGATTGTAATAATGTATCAAGTTGAATTTGGCTCTTTTGCAGCCCATCAAAAGAAGTTGTCCTTGAGAAAAACAATATTTTAAATATCTGCTCACAAGCAACGGAGCCAAAAGGTTTCTATTTCATTTGGCAGAATACTGTCCTGAGAACAAGACTGTGACCTGAAGCAGAGCCAAAATAAGCTCTAACAGATGCTTAGCCTAGAAAGCACTAGACTGAATGGCTAAAATTGTTAGAGTATATAGGAAAAGGGAAGGGCAGCTACCTAGTTCTGCTTCTGACTTGCTGTGTGGGCAAGCTGCACCCCTTCTGTTCTAGTGCTCTGCCAACTAGAGGACCCATCTCATCTGTCTGTCACCTCACTTCAGCTTCTGGGCCTTAATCCATTTCTGGATGTGAGGGCTGCTGTAGTCAACAACAGAGCTTCTGTTCATAATTGCAGAGGGGTCTAACTTTGTCCTTTCCCAACAGACTCTGTTCAGCTTGAATAGTGAAAACTCTTTCAGAGGCTTTGCTCTGGCCTTCCATTCACACTTTCCATACTGCATCCAACACTTGCACTTGAAAAATGTTTCAGATGCTCATAAGATTCAAGAATTACAACATCTATGCTCCTGTGATGACTGAAGTTGATCTAATTGGCCACACATTTCTCCTTGCCTTTCCATTTGCTGGTTCTTGCTTTTATGTGTCCTCATATAGCACTGTCTTTGCTCTCAGATTTGGTGAGAAAGTTAATAGTTTTCTTGGTGTCAGTTCTGTTAGTGCAAAGAAGGGATGTGGGACTCTGAGGCAAGGACAGAGTAGGACTGTGCTGGCCAGCAGTTTGGATTGGTTCAGGCTGTGTAAAAGTCCAGCCTGATGATGCTGTTCTATGACAGTTTCTGTGAAACTGCAGCTTAAACACATGGTCATTCTCCAGATCCCGACAGTGAGAGGAGGTGAGGACAAAGAAACCAAACAGCTTTCCCAGGGCACAGAGATGCCTGATCCGTAACTAGAACTGAGATGATGGGTTCTTAAGTCAGACTGTAATCACAGGATATAAGCAGCTATTTGCTGCTCTTCTGGAGACAGTCAATCAGTCTGGATAGCTTTGTTCAAGTTAAGAAATACCAAGTGTCTGCTCAACAGAAAAGCTAAATAAATGCTGGTTGTGCTGCAGTAGAGGTTGGGACAGATTCTTATCTCATTGACTGTGGTGCATGCCTGGGTAGGCCTTCTACCCAGTGTAATTGATACCAGGGTGTCTTGTGAAATTAAGATTTTCTAGAGCTTGAGGCAGAGAGAGGAGCAAGTGGCAAAGATATCAACCCTGTCCATACATCTCTAAATTTCTAAAGAAGCAGGTGTTTGTGTATGTGACTTTATTTACTTGGACTGGCTTTGACACTGGTTTCTTCCCTCAGCAAAGTTCAGAAGGAGCTCTGCTTTTACTGCTCCCGTGAAGCCTGTGCCCATGGAAATAGCACAATATGGTTGATCTCCTTTGCATAAACTCCATCATGGCTGAATCCAAGGAACGGGTAATCTCATTCCATAACTGTTGTCATCTGAAATCCAAGATCCCAGTGGAGAATAGTGGTGGAGAAAGATTGCTGAAAAAGAAGAGTAATTTGCACTTAAAAATACCCAGCATATGCTTTCTCAGAAGCATGCTGTGATGTGATACATATTAAACTAAGTTAACATTGGTGGCCACAGAGCACTCCTAATGAACAGGAGATATCCTTTGAAAGGTGTTTGTTCAACATTTTTTCAATATCTTCTGTTAGGGGTTCCACAAGCACTGACTTGGGCTTGTCACAATCCTGGTAAATTATTGTCCTGTTTATTGCTCTAATGAGGTGGTATGAGCATGGTGATAGCAGACAAAGCTCTTCGGAAGTTAGGATCCAGGGGAAGCCATTGAAAATCTCAACTTGGTTAAGAGCATCTGATTGTCCATAGAAGTCTGACATTGTACTAAATATGCATCAGCACAGTGTTACCAAGAATGCATCCTGGGAAAGAGCACTGCCACAAAATTCTCTTTCCCAGTATTTCCTAGGATTCAGTTTGGCCACATCTTGAACAAGATCACTGCGCTGCCAACTGCTTGGTTTGTATGGCTTGGCTAGAGCTGGCTTTGGGAGATACCTGAGCTTTAATTTGCTCACTGCTCCAGACCTTGTGAAGTCTGGTAGAAGAGGAGGCTTTCTTCATCCTGTATTTAAAGAAGCCTCAGTGGGTTGCTCTAAAGAACTGGGGTATTGGCTTCAGCTTCAAGTTAATGAAACCATAGCAACATGCTGTGGGATGCAGCAGCTGATGGGCTATATATCAAGAGTGGTTCAGTCTCTGTGAAAGTGAGAGTTGGCCTCCAATACCTGATTTTAAAGAACTCCTACAAGTTTGGTTTAGACTGCTTTTAACAGTGAGTGGTCTAGGACATAAATAAACTATTGAGGTTTATCTACCTGAAGCTAGATCTACTTGCTTTAATGTAACTGTAAGGAACTCTGTCTTCACAGAGGAACTAAGCATAATCTGAAACCAGTTGTCTGTCTATAAGCATACACAAAACCACAACAAGCAAAACATGCTGATTATTGGCTAGAAAATGCCAGGAAAAGTTAGGTGGCTCAAGGAGCAGCAGGCATGTTATTCTCTGTAATAAGGGAATTTATTTTCCAGTCTGGTTTGACCTCAGATTGTATTGTTCATTTCCTTATCAGAATTGGTGATCTGTAAGCCTAGGACACCATCTCGTAAATAATGCTTGTATCATTTATCACAGTTTTTCTCTCCATCTCTGGCATTGTGAGACCCTTCGATTCAAGAGAACCTAAATTGCTGAGGTCAACCTCTTTGGTGTACTTGTGGGGTGTTTAAGTGCCGCCCTTAAGAAGCCATTTGCAATGCCCAAACACTTGCTGATGCTCTACAAAACCAAATTACAAGCAGTGTTTATTCCTGAGCATTATTAACTTGAAGTATTTCTGGCTCATAGGAAATCTTAGCTCAAGTCTATCCCAATTCAGAATAAAACCAGTGTTTGCAGTTTTCTGCAAATCAGAAATTTTTACATAACCCCTTGGAAATGGCAATTGCTACATGTAATCATTTGTTTCCTTATTACACAATGAAGGGTTGAGCAAGCCAGAACAGCTGATTAGAACTGGGAAGCTTTGAGGTTCCCAGCCCAGAGCTGGGAACTCCTCCTTTGTGAGGAGGAGTACTTGGAAGCCCAGAAGGTCTGTGCTTTGCCTCGAGTTCTCTAGGTTCTAGGTTACCTTGGAAAAGAAGAGTAAGGGCCTTTACTGCCTGTAGTCCTGGTTAGTGCACTAAATCACTGGATTAATCAGACTAGACTAGAAATTAGATAGGGCTTGAGCTAACTTGATTTCTTTTTAATTTTTTGACCAAGTCTACCAGCGAGGTCCTACCTGCTCGTAGTCTTCTAGCAACTGGCAAAGCAGAAGAGCTGTGTATATATAGAACTGTAACAGGATGTGTTTTTACCTGAAGAGGTACTTGGGTTTCTCAGTCCTGAGACTGGGTTGAAATTTAGCACAGAGTAGTGCACTGGCAACTGGAGAAGAATTAAATACAGCAATGCACCTTACTTGGGATGGACGCTTGCACTGGGAATATGTGATCCTGTTCTACTCTAAGTTTTTGGTGTGTGGGTCAGGAATGAGGAGGGTGAGAACACTGATGCATAAACAAATATAAGGGTTGCAGCTCATAGCAAGGCAGGGTGTGCTTAAAATGTCTCATATGACACAGATTAAACCGATTTGTTTTTCCATTAAAGAGAAGCTAATAATGTGCTTATAAGCATTTTTTTCTGACTATCTTCTCGCAGTTTATGTCTGTAGAGTGGGAGATACCTGCATAAAGTTAGATATTGTGTTGTGAATAGAACAATGTGTTTTAGGGTAGTGAAATCCTTAGTGCACTGCCAGGTGTTCTTGGTCAGTCAAGTTTCAGCTGCTTTTGGTTCATCTAAGACATGCCTATTGTATGAAAACTGGTTGTGATTTAGTGTCCTAAACCTTACTTCTGAAGTATTGTGCTCCAGTATAAGGATTTTTGAAGGCCTGGGTTCATTCATCTGAATCTTCTAAAGCATTGGTGTCAGGCTGTTCAACATGTTCCTTGAGCACAAATTTAGTCAAAAGTGTACAAGTGTTCTTTATGCAAAATTGCAAGAGGGTTTCCATTAAAAGCTATTGTAATTCCACCTGGCTATGTGAATCACCAGGATTAGTCAGCTGGTGGCATTACATGGAATAAAAAAGTTGTTTCTTACTTAGGAAGAACTTGTCTTGAAATTTTTTGCACTTTTTTTTGGATGGCATTGTTTATGTTGCATTTTAAGAGATTGTTGTGTTTTACTGACATTTCCTGTTTTCAGTTTTGCTGATGAACTACAGTGTCATTTCTGTCCCACAGGGAGGACAGAAAGGAGTTCATCTTCCTTTATGTTGTAAGTAAATGGTCTCATGTGGTGGGACTTTTAAGTCCCTGTTATTTGTAGCAGGAAAATAATGAGGATTATATATCAGCTCTCTAGTTGCCTGTCCATATGACTGAATGAGTTGAAAGTTGATGACTTTGCATTGTTGTAATTTTGAGAACTTTATTTGGGCAAGTGACTTTCTTTCCTGGGGTTCCTGACATCTGGAAACTATATGCAAAGCAAGCAAGTGAATATGAACTGCCACGTTTGGTTGGTTTTGGTTTACAGGCCAGCCAGTAATCCATACTTGCAATTCCTTCTCAACTATTGCAAGGGATGGCAAGATAACTCTGCACCATAAAAGTGTCTTCCCAAAGGAATAAAACAACTCCATTACCTAAATGTACCAAAACTAATAGTAAAAAACACATTCCGCTCTAGGTTGTCTGTCCCTCAAACTGAGGGATGCAGCTTGAGGACTGGCTCCATGAACATCTGAAGAATTGATAGATCCACCCTCAATCCAAACATGTCTGGGCGGTTCTCCTGTCCTCAGAGGAGGGGAACCAATTCTAGGAGCACACTCCCTAGCCTGTTACACAACTCCAGCATGCAGGCACTCAAATAGGTGATCTTGATGTTTTCAGCTCCCTAAAGAGACTGACCTTTTTGCCTCCGCTTTCTGGAACTCTGGTTGCCTTTTCTATGTGTCAGGGAGGGCAATGGGAGTGGCTTCTAATCTCTCTGTAAAGCAATGTGGAACACCCTAGTGTGTGGCATTGTTGAGGCCCCACAAGAAGGGACTTCTTGCAGCAGACAGTGGCAGGGCAGAGCTGACAGATGTAATGATGAGCCAGAGGCACTGCAAGGTTCAATGCACAGCTTAGGAAGAACCTTTTAAGTTGTGTTTTATGTGTGTGAGGCTATGCTATTTATTCACATTTTATAGGGCTTGTTTTTACCTATAGCAAGCACTGTTAGCAATATTTAGACAGACTTTCAAAGCATCGTCAGATGTTTGAGACCAACAGTCAGCCTCAGTTTTGTTGAGATGGTAATTGATACCTAGAAAAATCGATACATGAGGGCTTTTACAGCAGAGGACACAGCTGTACAATAGAAAAATAGGATGTTGGAGTCTGTTGACTTCATATATACAATGCCATTGATTTGAAGAGGTATATTGTAATTTTGATTCCTAGAAGGCCATTTCTTTTCTTAGTATGGAGAAGGGACAAAATGGTTTCCTGGAGAGCTAGGGGCTTGCAGCAAGCTGGTAATTGGAGTGTGTCCAGTATAATGGATAACTGAGGTAGCTGTGGTGGTACTAGTGTAAAGACATCAAAATTCTGGGGATTTGGCTGTGAAGTATCTGAATATATCTCTTGAGAAAGCTTTCTTCTTGGTTTTAGTGGCGACTCAGGTGCTGAGGAAAAAGGAAGAGACTAAGAAAAGAGATGGAAGAACTTGTACGTAAGATTGCTTGTGTTGGACTCCAGACGAACAGCAAGATCCAGTTTCCACTGCTGCTGGGAATTTTGAAACAGCAAGAAGATAAGTCTGTGAAGAAGGAAACATACAAAGCTACAAGATGGAGGTATATGAGAATCCTTGACATAGCTTAGAAACACGAAGTTGGTCTTAGTGTATCTATTTGGTAAATCCTCTATTAGAATTCTTGCTGCTCCTCAGAAAATTCTGCAGACTTGTAAACCAGCTGTTTATTTCCTTCAGACCTAATCTTATGTTTGCAAGAAAAAGTGTTTGGAAGCTTGAACTTAGGCTGAATCATCTTTCCATTCCTTCAAATTGTGGTCACAGAAGCTGGTTCTGATGCTCATTACAAGTTAACCATGATATCTGAACTGCTGAATTTGTCTGCAATTTGTTCTGTTACTGGATACTGTTAGACTGGAGAAAGGAAAAGTCCAGCAAAATAATAAGAACAATTATGTTGGTTTAAATATGTAGGTCCAACCACCAGTTTCTTGTGATCGTATTGTAACTGTGTGTATTCCTTTTCTGCCTATAAAATGTGACAAATGCTTTCTTCTTCCCATCATATATAAAATTATATGCTCTTTAAAATGGTGACTTTTCCATTCATAACATTCAGATGACCCCTTGTGTCCCTTAAACACACCAATGCTGTTACCAAGAAAATGTTCCTAAGTCTTAGGGCACTGGCTCATTATCCAAACCAAGCAGAATGGTCAAAGTCTGCACTCACAGGGACCATATACTAAATGAAATCTTGGTGTAAAACAGTTATTTCATGGTATTCTTGACATCACCTGTTCATCTTGACATCATGATGTTTTACGTGGTTTTTGGGTTGTTTTTCTTTTTTGCAGCCAATCTAATTTTAAAGGGTGGGAAGAAGGATGTTCTCTTTATTGTGTGCTTCTTCATGGAGTATTCTGTTGCATTAACAAGTTAAAAAAAAGAAAAATAGTAAAAATGAAGAGCCTGTTTGGCCTAGCTCAAATGTAATATTCTGGAAATAAAATTTTCACTGGCAGAATTAACATCCTTCCAAAAGATAACTATTACATGGCATATACAGTTTTGTTTTGACATTGTATGTGTCTATCATTATATATTTATCTAAAAGATAATTGATGAAATTAAAGTAGCTCAAAACCACCTCCAGCTGAAAAAACACAGCATTTATACAGTATAACCCTTGGGAAGCTTTGATTTGTGTCTTTTGGATCACATTGCTTTTCAAAGTTGGAGATGACTTTTGAATTTTGGATCCTCTTTCATAAGTTGAACATATGATCAAAAAGGCAAATTTGGCATCTAGGTTCCCCGTGTCTGCTGGTTCAGAAAATATTGGTGGGAGTTCTTCTAAGAGTCAATTCAGTATAATTTTTGGAAAATAACAATGTATGTTAATAGAATGTTTTGCAATGAGTGATTCTGCAGTAAACTCCTGTGAGTCCCCAGAGATGAGTGTCCATGCAATTCTCTGTGTGCTAAAGCAATTGCCTGGAGAGGGAATTGGGTAAGTATTCTCTGTCATGATACCTGTCTGAAGAAGGTCCTAGAAAGTTGTGCTGAGATGTGGAATACCTCCAGTATAAATACCAGTAGACACTGCAAAGCTGGTGGGGCCTACTGCCAAGAACTGCACAGTTAGGTGTGTACTGCTGAGCACAAAATTCTTCAGAAAATCAAAGCAACAGCCACATAATGGAAAACTGCTAAATAAGTGCACTGCAGAGCACACAAGGGTACAACTTTGAATCTAGCCCTTCCCTTCATTCCTCATTTAATCTTCCCTTAGGGTGAGTACCAGTAAAGGTCAGATTAAGTCATGAGTCCTAAATTTGTCAAAAGTACTTGAATATTTGTTCAGTAAATACAGGTCACCTGGAAGACAGAGAAGATGGTTTGTGATGGGCAAGTGAGAGATCATACTGTGTAGTACTGTCATGCAGTTCATGGTATTTGAGGTTGACCTTTCTCTTTTGGCAGTGCAGAATATTTTCCAAAACAGGCACAAACCGGTAAGTTCCGACTTGAGAGCTCTCTGAGCTGTGAATTCATTCCTAGCAAGGGTTAGGATTTAAAGCATCCATCCTTAAATTGTCTTGAGATGCAACGCCTTATTCTTCCCACACAAAGTGGTGTTATACTCTTGTAGTGAATTAAAATGATCTGGACAGAATGCTATTTTATATATTTAAATTTTTTGAGTTCTGAAGTTTGTTGCTAATTTAATAAATTGTCTTTTTCTTTCCTCCTCAATTACCATCACATTTCCCCCCCCCGCCCTTCCCCCCAGACATTCACGTTTTATTTTGATCATTATTTGCCTAAATCTCTAGGTATGATTCTGGAAACACTAAATAGAACAGATTACACTACTAAACTCTGTAAGAAAACTTTTCCCATCCCAGTTAGGTCTAAAACATGCAATGCAGTGGCCACAGCAAGCATCTTGCATGTTTGAGAACTACAGAATGGCATTTTGGTACCCCGGTTTACAGTAGGACCAGAAGTTAACTTTGTTGGAATAACTGACAACCAGTGGGGCTGGAGATCCACGTGGTACATGGTAGTAATTTTTCTGTTTCTGAAGAAGGTTATACTGAGCTGGTGAAGGGTCTGGAGCACAAGTCTTAGGAGGAGCAGCTGAAGGAGCTGGGGTTGTTTAGCCTGGAGAAAAGGAGGCTCAGAGGAGACATTGCTCTCTACAACTGCCTGAAAGGAAGCTGTAGTGAGGTGGGAGTCAGTCTCTTCTCCCAGGGTAGCAAGTGACAGGGGAAGAGAAAATGGCCTCAAGTTGCACCAGGGAAGGTTTAGATTGGACATTAGGAAAAATTTCTTCACTTAAAAGGTGGTCAAGCATTGGAACATGCTGCCCTTGGAAATCAGCCAGAAGTGTTCAAAAGGCATGTGGCACTTGGGGATATGGTTTCGTGTTGAACACATTGGTGCTGCGTTAATAGTTGGACTAGATCATCTTACAAATGTTTTCCAACCTTTGAACCTATGATCCTATAAGTTTTTGCATGCTGCATTTGCAGAAAAGGTAACATGTGCCCAGAGAGGCAATAGTTTGATGCTTCCTATGCCGCGGAAGACCTGCGTACAGCCTACTTTCATGAGATAACATAGAAGCAGAAAGAAGATGGTTTTCAGTGTTTATTTGCTGCTTCATGTCACTAAGTGGTTTGTTTGGTAGTGTAGTGAGTTACAGGGCACGAGACCAGAGTGTTCTCTGCTGCTTCCTGGAAACCTGATAGCCTATATTGTTAACTTTCTCGTGCTTGATTCCTTCTTTACTATGTTGAGTTTTTTAAACCGTTAATTCCTTTGCATTTTGCCAGAAGATGATATGTTCCTCCAGGCAGTTAAGAGAATAATCTGTAAGTATTGTGGTTTTGGCTAGTGTACCAGGAATGCTGGCTCAGGCCAGGCTGCTCAGATGGGCATTCCTGCGACTGCAGAGCAGTTGTTATAACTGAAGTCAAAGGACAGTAGCTAGAGATCTGGAAGTGCTTCCCCTCCATGCATTTATAAGGTAGTATCAATGCAGAGAATAAGAGACCCCAGTTACCAGCTCAATATGAGCTGATCTTTTCTTTGGAGGAAGTAGTGTGTGTGTTGTTGGATGGAGCTGTCTTAATGGAAATGAAGAAAGACTTTTACAGAAGACTTCAGGAAGCATCACAGCAAACCCAGAGTAGCACATTCACTAAGTGTTCACCAGATTTTTCTAAGGTCTTTTTAGAAGACAGTTTCAGTGACCTGCATGTGCTGCCCAAAAGGAGCTGGAAACCATCTGGCATCAGTACATATCTGCACTGTCCTTCTGCAGGTCCAGTGTGAAGAAGCTGTTTATCTGGGGTAGTTGATAATGGCATGATCTTAAGAAAGATCCTGAACTGCCAAGATGTACTGCTGAAGTAACTTAAATGGTATTTTGTTCTTGCTTTTTCTTTTAATTTCTTTTACCTTTATAGTTTCCCTCACTGACCTTATCCCAAGACAGCAGGGGAAAGGAATGAGAAAGAAATGTAGAAATAGAGGCTAGGCACTGAATGCTGAATGGTGTTGCCTTACAGATATCTCTGCTTGCTTAGCATCGTCTGAAATTCGGAAGGGTGCTGTATTCTTTGTAGTTGGGGGCGGGGGGAGGGTAATGTTTCACCTTGCATAGGATGGATTGTACATAATATGACATTCAGGTACTACAATTTAAGGAAAATTTGGTAGAGTGATGATTCTACTTATGAGCTACCAGGGTCCTACGAGTTTGGGTTTTTTCTGTTTAACACTTTTCAGAAGTCTGTTGAATTCTTTTAGGAATTGAATTATTTTTGAAAAAGTCATACTACTTGTGGATTTTTTTTAATCTTCCACCTTTCCCTTTTTAGAAAAGGGAAAGTATCTGGGAATATCAAGAACATGTACTACATTTAGTTACTGGTATTTAAAATTTCCAATTCCCAGAAATAAATTATGCTTCCAAACTTGTCATGCAGCATGTATTTCAACTGCTGGTGAGCACAAAGTTGCCTGGTTGCCCTATAACAGAGAAGACCTTCTATTTTGTGATTTTTACTGTTACTAGGGCTTCAAGTATTTTTCACAGATTGATGAGAGAGTCTACAGAGCACTAAATTACCAGTTTTCTTTTTCATTCAATGATCAAATGCTTGTCTTCAATGGGTAATTGTATGTCGAGAAGAAAATTAAAGGGGAAAGAAGGGGGAATATCAACTGAAAATATTTGCTGTGAAACATCCAAAATTATACCAAGATTTAGTAATTTACTGTCCATTTTAAATTATAAATGCCATTATTTTTCTAATGCAGTCGATCAGGTGCTAAAGCATTGTCTTGTGTCTGCTGGCAACTGTAGAATAATATCACTATACAAAAGCACAAATTAGTGGCTGGCATAACAAAATTGATTTGCAAATTCTATAGCTCTGTTGTAAAGCTATCTGTGGAATCTTTTTCCTTTTTTTTCCTATCCAGTTCTTCAGAACATTTTTTCCATTCCTGCAGTGTGACTTAGGTTTTAGTATTTAAAGGACTGATATTGCATGGAAAAATATGAGCACAGAGATGTTGCTTTTGGAAGGGAATTGTAAATGAAATTGGAGAAGCTTTGAACTAAAAGAGCTATGGCAGACTAGGATGGAACAGAAGTACTGAACCTTGGATTTGTTAATGCAGTTTCTATTCCATGAAAATAGAGCTGTCCCAGAAACTGAGCTACTGTTTTGAACAGACTTCACAATGGGTCCCTATAGTTTTTAGCTTGCCTGCAAGAAAAGCCCTGTATTTGAAGAGATATTTCTTATTCATGTGCTAAATTAATTAATTAGATGTTCAGTAGTTTACATTCTGCAAGTGTGTAATACACTTGAATATACTCTCTTCTTAGTGTGGATTTCCACCTGAAAAGGCTTATGTTTGATCTTAACAGAATTGTGCTGGGTTCAAGTATTCCTCTTATATTGTCTAAAGAATACACCTAAAATAGTAGAAATTGTGTATGGGTAATAAATCACGGACATAATTGAGACTTTTCCACTGAAATTACAGGCCAGGGCAGTATCATGTCTTGTACTTGTGACCCAGACAAAAAGATTACGTACTGTGTACGAACATCTAAAAAGGCTCTTTGATGAGTATGTAAACAGCATGTGAGCACTGATATGTCTTATATCTTTCAGCTGATATTATGTCCAGGATAACAGAGCTTGTTGGAGGCAGGGTTTTGCAGTAAGTCATATGACTGGGCCAGAGCTTCTAGGTAGAAGTCTTGTGGAGATCCTTGGCTGGATAGAAAGTCTATCACAGAGGAAAACTTTACCTCTGGGGAACTTGTTGGTGTGATGCTGATAATAAGTGGCCTGAGGAAAAGGTTCAGGGTTAAGTGGCAAAACTGAAAAATGAAATTGCTTCCTCCAAAATTGAGCTGAGAATACTCAGAGAGACAGGACTTGTGTAAGTTTCAGAATGATGTAAGTACCAAATACTAATAGCCTAAGTACTTTCTGAATGTTGGGGCCTTTTGGAAGGCACTAGCCTGTGATGTCAAATTATACTTTGTTTTGCAGGCTTTGAATTTTTGGTAATGATATATGTGTGTTATCTTCATCCCCTCTTCTCCCCCACATCCATGGGGATCTCTTAAACACTGTGCCTGAAGAGATTTGAAATGTTTGCCACTGATTGGAAAAATTCGTGTATATTGAATAAGGACTCTCTATTTGCAGCTAAACTCTTAAGGATTACTGAAATTATAGACAAACTATAATTATGGTACAAGTACTAATTACTGGAAGAATGGAACAAGTTCTAATTTTAAGACTGCTAAATATTCAGAACTGTTAAATATTGTTTTTTTCAAGTCTGAGCCTCAAATTAACTTCTGTTAATTTAAGCAGTGTTATGGAATTGATTATAATATTTTTGAACATTAAAACTGGTAAGTTTTAATAGTTCAAAATAATTTAGAGTTGGAAGCAGATAAAGACATTTGAATGGGGAGAATAACCACATTCTTTAAAGGGAGTACACTTGCCATAAAATATCCCTTGAGAGAGATGTAGCACCTTTTATTTTTAAAGAAACATTCTTGTACTAGAACAACTTCTAGCGACTGACCTTGGTATGGAGCCAGGCCTTGGTGAGCTCTGCACATCCTTTGCTGTTCTGTTTTCTGTCCCAAGCTTCTATAACCCATGGCATCGCTGGCTGGGAGCTGGAGCCTCAGCAGGTTCTTGTGAGGTGCAGACAAGTCCTGCCCACTAATGCCTACACAAGAAGAAATGTGTGGGGAAAGTAACACAAGGGGCATTCTAGACATTCAGTATCACAAATATGGAGCCTGTTTGCTTCTTTTAAATTTCACTTCAATGCCTTATTAAAGTTCTGTTTAAAATATTTGGGTTTTCATATTTGTGATTAAAAGAAGCAGTGTATAAAAATGCAAAATCAAAGTACTTGCTGCAACCCAGCAAATGGGACTTTATATTCCCAAACGTGGAATCAATTAGCCATAAATCGGAAGCTTATGGCATTTGCCAAATGTGATCTGTAGCATGAATTGGAATAAAAACCCTGTGGATTAACAATTCAGTTGCCATAGAAACTTCTGAAACTGGAACTGAAACTTGCTGAAGAACGCAGCTCATGACATTTTGGTACCTCTAAGCCTTTATATATAATATCACCTGTAACAATAGTTATGTGCATGGTTTCTTTTTTTGGCCTCCTAACTCCCATGAACACTGGAAATGGGTTCTTTATAGTTAACTCTGCAGTTGCTCTGGTTGTTCTTGCTGCTCGGGATCACTACATAGAGGTGATCACTCTGACTCCCGATGCTGCAGGTATTATGTAGAGAATAATGGGCTGAAATTATGTATTTAGTACTTGCATTCAGCTGACTTTGGCAGTCACAGGCCAATTTCAAGAATGTCATGTACCTAGCAGTTACACTCCTATACATACTGTTCACTCTTTAAAAGCTACGTATAGCTGCATTCACAAGCTTCCACAACCCAGCTCCTAGACTGGATCTAGAACAACCCTCTATGCAATAACTCTTAGCTGATTCAAAGGGTAGTTGACAGCAGGTGGACCTTCCATTCCTAGTGTTTTAAATCTTGGTGTCTTCTCATTGCTCTCACCCCTGGGTTTGTTCAGCTCAGTGCACCTGCAAATCAGACATAACTTTTGAGAAAGACTACTATTATAGTCTACAGAGAAATGTGTTCGTGAAGTTGCAGTCAGCTTTTGTATCAAGTTCACATTTATAACCACCAGTTGGATCATGGTTAGGTGAATGAAAGGTTGCTCTACCACTCTCCTCTGTTATATGGTATCTGTTGCCTGGTCTTTTGTCTTTAGAGCTGTTAGTCCAATACTTCCTGTGCTAAAATCACTTGAAATAGAGACCTCTGAAATGACTTACTGCAAGAGAAAATGTCAAATCCTTGTTCAGCTGAAAGTGAAAGGATAAAAGACAGGGGTTTTAATCCAGCCTTTTAAAAACGCTAAAAATCAAGAAACAGACATCCTTAGCCATAATCTTGTTCAAAGTTGTATTCAGCACTTTGGTCCTGGAGAAAGCTGAGACTTGGCATAACAAGAGACCACAAAAATCTTTAAATGATGGCAAGACAGCCAGGCCTGTCTACTCCAGATAGCTTTTAAAGCCCCTGTTAGGTTAATAGAAAAGCCTACATTGTTGACCTATTGGTTTGCTTACACTTTAAGCCTTCGGATACCTAGGTATCTGGATGAGGCATCCATGAATTATTGAAGTCTCTGTGTAGTAGTTGCTAACTGAATCCCTCTTTAACTTTTAGCCTGCTATTTAACATTTGTTTACAAGTTCTCAGTGCTTTCTGCTTGAGCAAAATGTGACACATATACTCATTGAAATTAATCAATGCAGAATCATATTTGAAACAGTACTGTCTTGTGCACCCTGACTCTTCAACCAAACTCTGATTACTCCATTTTCAGCATTTTTATATCCTGTAAGATCTAGCATCTTGCTGCCATTTTCAATCTGTTCTTCTTGTAGGAGTGTTGTTTAGATGTTAACTATTTTATAAGGGCCCTGCAATGTGCATTTTGGCTGTTCTTACCTCTTAGTGGAAACTGAGACTGGAGTATTATAAAAACATAACTGGTGCATGCAGTCTTGGGCTTCATGCCAAAATAAAGAAGGGATTGGAGGTAGGGGGAGGTAGGAGTAACGGGAATGGAAAAGGTCATGTTCTCATAAGAAGTGGCTGCAACTTGGCACAAATTGGAAATCACATCTGTTTAATCTAATGATGAATTTGGCATAAAGTAGTTGCCACTTCTCTTCAATCTAGAACTTAGTTTTGCAGCCCTTCTGAGTATCATGTGCAATTTTAATCTTGATCCAATGTGTCTTGTTGCTTATTTCTCTGAAGTTCACGGATTAATAATGTTGGTTGGCTAGGTCAGAAAATTTGTAAATTTATTTGTGCTTTTAAGGGGGCTGGAATCCTAAAGACTCCTAAAATGAATGCAGTTATAGCATAGTCTTTACAAAGGAGTAAAATAACAGTAATTTTAAAAGTAATTGAAGCTGTAGTTAATGGATATAGTGGACAGAGATATCTCAGTCTTTTGAGGCCATAGGTCCATCTAGAACATGAATCCAAAAGAAAAAAATGTTATAAAATAACAATAAAAAAAATAAATAGTTGATGCTGTTGAGTCTTTGATTCTTTATGGAGCCTTGCAGAATCCATGCAGTTTGCAGGAGTGAGACCTGGCGTTTTGCTATTTTCAAATAGCAATAACACACAGTGAGCACTTCTGCTGCTGGAGTTAGCAGGTCTGGACTAGTTACTATTGTTGTGACATAGTGCTGCTGTATCAACAGCAGAAGATTCAAAAACCTTTATTTGTCTGCGGTTGGGTTTTGTTTGTTTGTTTGTTTGTTTTAAGCTGTTCAATTGACAGCCCAGCTACTTACCATGCAATGGAAGGGAATGTAATTCCTTAGTACCTGAAAGCTAGAGAATTGTTTCTAGAGTTTATAAAGTCTGTTTATGGTTGAATCTTTAGCAGTAGTGGAATCAGGGCTGGGGGAGGGTGTGGAGAATTATATAACTGCAAAACCAAATCTAATTGGAGTGACATTTCATAAAATTATTAAATAGGCCAATGGAAAACTAGAGATAAAGAATGGCAGGAAACGTACACAAAACCTGATTCTGTGGAAGTCCCTTTCTACAGCCATCCTCTTTTGACAGCATGTAAAGGGCCAGATCCTCAGCTGGTGTTAGTTATCCTGCAGCTGAGACAACAGAGCTGCACTGATTACCAGTTTAGGCTTTGACACAGCCTGGCTGACTTCCAGCTTGCACTTGGGCATCTGATAATACCTATATTGGTGTAGGACACAAACATATGCATGGCAGAAACAGGAAAATGCTACAACCTTTCCTTTTGCCAGAATAAAGGCTGGCAAACACCTTCAAAGCACTCCCAACAATCAAACAAGCAACCCGCCTGACAACCCTTGAATCCTACCATTTTCTGTTAGTTTTTATCCATGCAAACTTTTGCTTATAAGAACATTCCTAGAAACAGAAGACTAAAATCCTTGCATTAAGTGCTTGCACCAGTACTTAGGCATGATTTTGTGTAGTGACTGTGATTTGAGTCATGCAGTGAGCCACAAATTGATACCATGTAGGATAGGGGAATGAACATGAATGGTGGGTGATTGGTGTAAAACAGCCTTGAGATAATTGGCATAAAACCGTCAATTTACTCATGCTTTTAGCAGTTCAAACAATGACTAAGGAGCATAATTCTGAATTCAAAGTCTGGTCAAATATTTCTCTATGAAAAAAGAAAGTAAATGTTTGTTGAAGATTTCTGTTTTCATGAGCAATTACATAATTGTTTTGCAAAATTTGTTAGAATCATGACTTTGTAGAAGAACACAGCTTAAAATCTGTTTCAAAAAACTTTTGCAGATAGATTTTTACTCTACTAGTGTTCCCAACATGGTTGGCTTTGCTTTCAGGAATGGCTCCTCTAAATTTAACAGGATCATTTATGGAATAATGAATATAGGGTCTAATTCTAAGACTACAGTAAGAAAATGTTTCGAATGCTATAGCTGAACACAGGTGTGCAGCATCAGGTTGAGACAAGTGTTGCAGACATAATGGGGTGTGGATCTGCTGTGATCATTGCATCCTCTGTACTTAATACAATTTATTATAAACTCTTGTGGACCTGTCCATGCTTTTAACATAAATCACCCTGTAACAGTAACATTACAGACTTGCTGCTACTGTGTCTTAGGATGCTTAAGAATTGGTCTTATTTTCTCTACAGCTGAATATTAAAGTGCACAGATGTCTGTCTTTACCTGATCATAAAATATCTGTGCCCAAGAGTGATGTAAAAGTTCTAAGAAAAATCTTTCTTATCTGCTTCATTGAGATTCCCTGAATGGCATTTGTTAGCAACTTTTTGCAGCTATGAATAGGAAGCCAGAAAACAGAGTCATGTGCTCAACTGCAGAGGCAAAAATTATTTCACAAGAGACAGCCTGTGGAAAAATTGATCTTTCTTGCACAAGTAGGTGTAAGTTTACCAGAAGAATTGATATGGGTGACTAAAAAGTCCATGGGCTTCCTATAGTGCTACCTGATACACACAAATTGGCAGTCACAGAACACTTTTACAGTCACGTTGTTGCATTGCTCCAGCATCTTCAAAGTGTATTGATCCTGCTTTGCTTATGGTTTTGCAATGTCATCCTTCTTTGCATGATCTTGGCCAAGTGTGGCCAGCTGTGTAGGATGATACTTGGGTTGCCTAGTAACATCAATGCACAAAATAACTATCAGAATATTCTCTATAGGGAATACTTGCTTAAGGCCTACCAGATTCAGGGAACACTTAAAATGTGTATTTTAAAAATATGTGGCTACATTAACATGCTTACTCCTACCTTAATGTCTAATGTGAGGTAATACTGAGATGCTGATAACACTGAGATTGGCCTGAGTATCTATAATATGCCCCTCAGACTGGCTCAGTGCCACTAGTCACTACATCATAATCTACAATACAGGTAAAAATGATGGCCATTTTTGATTTTACCTTTTATTTACAAAAGATGTTCAGTCAGCCCTACGGATGTGAATGTTTCACTGCTGTCTTCTAGAAATCACACAGTGCAATAGAGAAAAAGTTTTCTTGCCTTTTGTAATGTTTCAAACAGCAAATCCATTGCCTGTTATATGTGTTTCTGAGCATTTGAAACATTGAAAAATGGTTCAAGAGTAAAATACTAAATATTAACTAACTTAGATAATCAGGTTCCTTTTGTCTAGGAAGCCGTGATAATCACCATATACTCAAAATCTATCTCTCAGGAAGAAAATTGACTTAAACATTTTGCCTTCCCTGAGTTATTAAGACCTGGCATGTCATGTGTAACTGTGTTAAACTGCATTTGGATAAAGCTTCAAAGTTGACCATGCTGATTACTTTAATTTAAAGAAAAATGCAAACCAAATGAAAGCCTTTTACTGGTATAATGAAGACATAACTGATAATTCAAAAGCCTAAGTAGAAAGTCTGAAGGGTAAATGATGACTAGACAAGGTCACCGTATTAAAAAAACCACCCCACAACTATAACACTGCACTGTGCATGGGGTTATGGAGTCAGTAATGTTTTCTAATCTAATGCTCTTATCAGAACTGAATTTGTCCTGTTTATAGCCTTTCCATATCCTTCAGGGGGAATTATGAAAGTGGAGTCTCTGAAATAAGCCAGAACATGGTTTCTATCTTGTTCATGCAGCTGAATTTACCCCTGATAACAAAAAACCCACGGTTCCTTTTCAGCTATATGTTGGGCTTCCTAGCAATTGCTATTACAAATATAATGAACTGAACATGACTTTCTCAGTAAGGCTCTGAAATCTGATGCAATTTGCATAATGAAATATGCTCGGGGTTCATGGGTTTAGCTAAAGTTAGCATAGTGAAATATCTCACAAAGGAAAAGCAACCTAGGTGGCTCAGATTAAAGCACAGAGAGGTTGTTGTAGTAAATGGAAGTTGGCAAATTTAAGCTAGAAATAATAGGTGAACTGTTAATGCTGTGGATAAGTGAATAATTGCAAAATGTGCCTAGAATGCAGTGGGCATCATGTAGTTTGATATCCTTATATGAAGACTGGCTTTCATTCTAAAGTTTTCCAATAGTTAGTTGTTGTCTTCCTTCTTACAGGAAGTGCATGTTCTTGTGTTCCAGTCATGGAACCGACCCTGGAAAACAGTGGTACAATCAGCATTAAGGGAGTAGAGAAGGTGAATCCTTTAAAGATTAAACATTGGGTCATGGTATACCAAAGCAATGTTGTGACTTGGCTCTGGTAATTGTTTATTTACCTAAGCTGATGTTAGCCATGGAAAACTGTGCATTAGTCTTCCCATTCAGCTGTGTTGTTTGTCCCTGGCTACCTGGCCTGTGACCACCTGCAGGTATAGATGTTCTGCAGTTTGAAGCAGAGGAACTTTGTACACCTTTTGGGGGATTGTTTAGTGTTCTTGTGTGACTTACATGCACTCTGTGAGTCTTGGCTGCCAGCTGTCAATAGTGGTTTTTACCCAAAACACAGATCAGAGAGATCAGAGTCCTAAAATGAGGAATATCATGGCCTGATGTAAACCCTTGCATGGGGGGAAGCTGTCTAGGCAAGGCAAACTCAGTGACAACCTCAGACTTCACTGTAGTTACATTTAGATGTGCATTGTGGAGAGGATGCAATATGTTATAGTAAGAAGTTTCCTTTTTCTGGCTCCAGTGGGAGCAGGCTGAACCCTCTGATAAGGATGTTGAACTGACTTCTAGCCTTCTCAAGCAGTGGATTCTGACTCTCAACCTCATTCAGGCCTTTTTGACAAGTTCAACCTGTTGAAACAGGAGATTACATTTAGGCTACTGGAAGTAAAACTTTCCCTGTTGTCACTCTGTTTTGACCACCATGAATTCTGTCCTGCATGGAGCACAAATCCACTTTTGTCTTGTCTTCTCTGAAGCAAAATTACCTTTGTTTCACCCTACAGTGAAGAACCTGGCTCTTTTAAATACCTGATGATAACACAGACTGTTTCCCTTACCCTTACTTTCAGCATCTTTAGCATTGTGTGCCATTCTCTACATGCTGTGCACATGGATTTATTAATGTACCGATGATGCTAAATTTACTTGGGGAACTATTTTCATCCCAGGTCACAGTGCTGCTTTGATTTGCTGATGGGCCTCTGTATTTCTTTGCCAACATTCCTGCATGTTTCTGGTTCTTATTTATTTATTTTTCTAATGCCAGTTTCCTCTCATTAATTACTCTAAACCTACACAAATGTGATTTACTCATATTACAAGAAATCTCTTACAGGGCATGGACCTTATGTTACTTCCTGAATATTATAATATCTTAATTAGGCTATGTATTAAGTAGCAAAATACTTGATTAGGTCACTTACTATTTCTGTCTATTGCAAACTAGTATCTGCAAGCTTAACCCTAGAGGCTGATTCTGGCTAATCATATAGTGCATAAATCATGAGTGGCCTTGAAGTAAGCTGCTTTGTAATGCCTCAGTCTCTCAGCCCTCCTGGAACTCTTCCCCAGAGGACAATTCAACACCTGGTTATTGCTTATGAAAAGACAGATGTATATAAGGTAGATACAATTGTCTCCCTCTTACTGAGCATAAAATGAGCTGGCTAGCTCCGATTTTTGAGAACCTGCTCTGAGACTAAAATAAGATTTGGCTTTTTTAGCATTAGGTGACTGAAATACATAAAGCAATCCCTGCAGCAGAAATACGTGTCAGTTATAATTAAGCATCATCTATATGTGTGTGGGGGAAGAGGACTGAAACTGGTGATTTAAGAGCAAATTCCTCCTACATCTCCTTGTGAGAACAGGAGTGAGCCTTGCTGCACTGCAGTACTTTTTGCATCTCTTCTGTTTCTGAGAGCCCAAAAGGTGGTCAGAAAACCAGTGAATGCCTAAAATAAGGGGGATTATAGGGAAGGAATCTAAAGCATATTTATCATGCTCAGTATATCTGTGTCAGTCTGTAAGGTTTGGGACAACTGTCTGTTGGGAGGACGGTCCTTGGAATTTCAGGAACCAGCCCTTGTTGAAGAGGAAAGTGATTTTTCATGCCAAATTACATTTTCTGGTTATTACTCAGCCAATCCTGCTTGAGGTTCATGCAAGCAAGTTTGAGAGTAAAACTCAGTTACTTTTAAAATGCCGGAAGAGCAGTTACTTTTAGAAGGCTGAAAGAGGAATACTGGGGGAAGGATCAATCCAATTGCCTGCATAAAACCGTCAGCACTGCTTCGGGTTGTACCTGCTGAGCTCTGTGCACAGCTGCTGAGTATGCTCAGTACAGCTTTCAGGAACAGAGAATAATCACTTTGAGCAAATTTACTCAGGAGGAGCCTGTCTGCCAAGTGGAGCCACCTCCCTCCTTGGTTGTGTTTATAAAAACATTGTTTAAATGGGGAAAACAAGAGAAGAGCAAACAGATTCCTCGACCCACCCAGCACTTCTCTCTGCAGCACAGCCACTCCTCCTGTGTGGGATCCATCACATGACAGGGAAATGCTTCTGGAAGCTGTTATTTTAAAATATTGGCAGCACATCTTCGGGTGGGACTGCTCTATCTCATATCTTCTTACATTCTCCTACCAGCTACTTCTCCTGTTTTATATGTTGCTCTGGCTGTATCAGCTGTAACAACATAATTCTTGTTTGTCCTCTGTGTGACTTTCTCATATGCTTGGAACGAGGGTTGTTCTGTGGGTGATGCACCAAAGACCAGTCACCAAATCTGACACTTGTGTGTCTCTGGAACCTCAGTAAGGAAACAGTAATCTCCAAATGGCACGGGTGGCTTTTGACACTGTATTGATGTACCTGCATAGGCCAGAGTGTGCTCAGATGTACAGAGAGGCAGTGCTACTCCAAACTCAGATTATCTGTGCGAGGCGTGATAAATGTCCCTGCATGTCCTTGCTCCCTGGTGCAGCAGTGTAGCCTGAACTTCAGTCTGACTGCAGGTTCCTGCTGTGCATTTTACAGCAGCTTGCACTTAACTCTGAGCCTGGCTTCAGGAGGTCCTGCCTTACAATATCCTTTCCATTCACTAGACAGCAACCTCCCGCCCTTTTATTGTTTGGGACAGTTGTGCGTGGGGAGTGCAAAGAAGTGATAAAGCATATGTAAGCCCTCACATTGTTTTTCCACCATCTTGCTGTTTTGAATGGTAGCTAATGACATTTGCAAAGCTTCTTGCTGTTACACAGGTTTGTTCCATTCCGGTGAGGGACACCCTTTGCTTCTTGCTGGGTGTTCAGAAACAATGGACCAGTCACAAAAGGATTTTGCTTTAGCAGTTGTTTCTGTTGGCTGGGCTAGTCCTGATAACATCTCCTCCTGCTGTGTACAAAGAGCGCTTGAGCTGAGGGCTTTAATGTCTTGCATGGTCAAGGTTTTGTTTTAAAGGGTGTAGTAGTTTATTTTTGGAAGGAACTCTGAGGAGCGGCCACATAGCATTGAACTCTCCTATCCTGTTTATCACCTCCAAGTCCTGCTCTTCTCCCAAAATGGGTTTTCAAGATGCAGCACTGTGCTGAACTACAAGGTGAGATTTGGCAGTGAGTTTTCTGCTTTTGGCAAAGTATTAGTTGGCACAGGAGTTTGAAAATTGCTTGGGGATAAGGTACTTAGTCTAATTCACACCTAGAATAATCTCACACACTAGTGGAGTTCCTTTAGAAGTGAATTTGTTCTCTTTTCCCCATATGTTATCTTAAATCTGCTGGAACACAACTGCCATAGCCACCATGGAAGGGCTGATTAAGTCAAGAAGGGCTAATACAAGCCTCAGCTGAAAATAGTGTTTAAAAAGTCAAATTCCTGAATTTCCTTGCCCTGTGTACCTTGTCCTGTTTTGCTTGTGCTCTTGAAAGAGTCCTGCACAGGGCCTTTTCTGCATTGCAGGCGCTGTACGAGAAGAAAGTAGAGGAAAAATTATTACTTAGAGGGCTTGTCTAAGATAGATGGATGGAAACCAGCAATCCTAATTTGCAGAGTCTTGGAGTTCTGAATAATCTAATTTAGCTGTCTGAGAAGGATAATTTTGCTAGACTTCCAGTTGAGTGTTCCAGAAGCATGACTAGACTGCTGCAGAAGGAACTCTGATGTGCCTAAATGCATTACTTGTATAGTTGCTTGACTGAATGCTGATAAGCAAAGCTGCAGCAGCCCATGTACTTAGATCTGTTGACTTTAATGAGACATGAAGCCCTTCTTCTCAAGTGCCCTTCCTGAACTGGTGTCTGACTACTCCAATACTTCCAAGGCAGTTGTATCCAAATCAAGACTACTAAGAAAACTCAAACTGAGCAAAGCCTCACAACCAGACTTGGTTAAGGAGATGTGTTGAATGTTCATATTTTAGTGATGGGCATGAGGCAAGGAGTACAGAAGATTGTAGTGTGTTCCCTATTGCTTACATGCATCTTTAAAAACATTACCAAAATCCCCTATCACTTTGACTAATTAATAATAATAGGGCAAGCCTTTTTGTTTAGAGTGTCATCCAGCCTAAGGTAACATGACTCCTCTTTGTACAGGATCCTACAAATGCTTATCTACAGGATTTGAAATGGATTTTCCAATTTTAGAAGAAAACCATGAATTTAAATAATGTTCTGCTTCCCTTCTGCAGAAGATCTCGGCATACGCATCTCAAGTGGTAGTTGAGCAGAGAGCTCTGTGTCAGTCCCTGTAACAGTGAGCAGATTAGCAAGGTTCTGAATTAATTGGAAACACTTTTCTGGAAGACTTGCATCATACAAGGCTTGTTTTTTCAAGTGTAATTAAGCACTGAATATCGATGGAAATAGAGTTGGAGACAATGTTAGGGGGGTGCAGAGAACACACAAATTTCTCAGATTTTTGTGGCAAACTGTGCTAAACTTGTCCAAGGAAAATTCATCAGCTCATATCTTGTTCTAAAAGTTATAAAAGAGTGGCTGACCTGTTATTCCAGAAGCTGGGAACAGAAAAATTGTTGCTGTCCAGGCCTTGCTAACTTTCCCAGCTGTATTTCCTATAGCAGGAGCTGAGTAAGGAACAGCTGCAATTGTCTTACACTACAAAAGGATTCCCTCTCACAGGAGAAATCCCCAACTGCGTGGATTCACTAGGTTTTGAGCCTGCTTAGTGCAGAGTGTCACACATAGGGCAGCTTTAACAGCTACAGAATTCAGTCTTTCAAAGATAACGGTAGATACAGAACAGATGATTTCTGAGAAGTGGTATTAGGATACCTTTTCTGATGTTTCTTTCTCATGGATTTCAGTACATATTCTTGTGTGTTCTGTTAGGCACTGTATATGTGACTTGCAGTTCTCCCAAGGTAACCCTAACTGTGAGACTTCTGTGTCTCGTAAATCGTATCATCTCTGACAGTAATGCTCTACTATCCTCCAGTAAAGATTTATCCTCCTGACCACTGTATGAATCTGTAAACTCTTCCTGAAGTTGTTCATCTAAATGTAAACAATCTCATTACATAACCTAAAGTATTGCCTTTGCCTTCTCTAGATCCTGTGTGACTGTCTTATTCCTAACAGTGACACAAGTAGCTATCCACATGCACTACTAAAATATTTTGCCTTAGTCTCTCCTTCAATCAATCTCAGTGATTTCTTCTTTATTAAAAACAAGTAGTATTGACTGGATCTGTCTCACAAAGAATTAGAAAGACTCGTGGCAGAAACTAAATTCAGAAGCAGTTGCTGTTTCTTCAGGAGGTCAGTTTGACTTGTTAGAAGTGAGAAGCCTCTAGCAGTACCCCTTATCCTTGCTCTTTGGGAGCAGATCTTTGGGCTTAGAAATGTTTAGCAGTGGCTTGGTACTAGGTTAGCAACAACTGTAATAAAAATAGGATATTTATGCATGTTGGAAAATGCTTTAACAAGTCCAGGGATTCTAGAAGACTGGTCCCAGCAACTGAAATGTATTGTGCTAAGTGTTTTGATTTTAGTGTGTGTTTTGAACAGGGAACACTTTAATGAGTGTTTGAATACACACCATGTAGATAGAAATGATCATCAATTTTCTGTTCCTTTTAATGAAATACTGTGGCATCTGTCCCAGACAATACTGCAGGACTTTCCTTTTCCTGCTAGAGGTTGTCTTGCTCCTTGAACAGCATTTACTTAAGCATAGAAAGTTCTTTCATGTTTCCGGAGAGCTTGCTTGGAAAGCAGTAGTAAAACCTCAGTGCAAACCACAAAATTATTGTGGTAGTAAACTGTAATATGATGCTCACACATTTTCTGGTATTTGATTCCTGTAAGTTTTTGTTATGAAACACTTAGTAATGTAGATCAATCCATGCTAGTGACAGCACAAGTGACTACAGAAAGTGCACAGTGGATGGAGTCCTGATGACAACACTAGCAGTTACTTGAAACTGTACTGGCCTTGCACAATGTTTCTGGTGGCTTCATTTGAGAGGTGCTGTGCCGGGCCAGGTTCAACGTGAAGGTCATTAGGACAGTAATTTTCATCCCTTTCTGCTTCTTATGAGCTATGGAAGAGAAATGAGTGTGGGGCAAAGGGACTTGCCTATAACTAAAATGCAAATGACGACAGGGAAATACAGTACATGGTGGTGGGAGGAATGCAGTGAATCACCACTCCTGCTAGCTTATCCACAAGATCCTTCATGAGTGGAAGGGAGCAGATGGCATTGCTGCAGAAACACTGCCCCATTCCCAGAGCCAGGCAGCTGAAGCAGAATGAGGCAACATTTGGCTAATGCTGCTGCAGGGGCACACACCAACAGTACAGGCAAGCTCCCAGCACGCCCATTAGAAAGGCAGGCAAGTATTGCTTTTACAGCCTTTATTTTGAGCTGTGTCTGTGCTAGCAAAAGAGAAAGGCTTGTTCCTCTTTTAAAATAGCCCAGCTAGGACACCAGGAGTTATCACCAGGGTATCTAACATAATTTTCATATCAGTGTTGCTAAAGGCAACACAGGACAAATTGCCTGTGGTTTGAACTCTTATCATTGTTGAGCCGACCCAGGGTCATCTTTGCTGGGGGAAGCCATTCTCTGCAGCCTCCTGGGACACGCTGCAATAGGAAAAGATTTGATCTCTGGAATTCCCATAAAAGACATTTGGCTGACACCTCTTCATCAATGCTAGCAGTCTCATGCTGCAGTGATTTACTGCTTTGAAACCTTCAGATGATTTTAAGCTGAGATTGGATGTACTCATTGGCAAAATTATATAAACTGTAGTGGAAAAATTCATGGCATCTATCCTATGAGTTTAATTACTGCTGAAGTTGCTTATGTGTGGACTGATTCCATGAGGATCTATAAATAGTACAGCTTTCAATGGGATAGAGCTGCTTAGAGTCCCTAGGATTTGCTTGGTTTTGTCTGGAAGACATTAGGCTGTGACATTTCTGTTGGAGAGGAGGTCTCTGGCACCTGTGTTGGCTGGAGCACTAGAAGCTGAGGCATCTAGTAGACCCTTGAGCAGCTGCAAGAAGCATTCACTGAGAGGAAAACCCTGAATTTGCCAGACCAGTACCATCCACTTAGATGCACCTGAATGTCTACTGTGCAGCCTTCCCTCCAGAACTGATGCTGCAGTATCAACATCACACCAGTGATGCACTGACTTGGGAGACAGGTTTCCTTCCGGTGCTGGTTCTGACACAGACTGTGAAAGTTCATTCAAGTCCTACTGCTCTCATTCAGGTTGGGAAATTCACATAAACTTGTAACAAATGCAAGTTTGAACATAACCAGCAGTTGGAGAGTAAGATTTTTGTTAGATGCTGTGCTAAGTGTGGATCAGCACAAAGCAAATAGATTTGTCCTTCATCTGCCCTTGGTTGCAATTACTTGTAAAGGAAGTTTGTGCTTATTGTGAGAAGCCATGTGCAAGATATGACAGCTAAAAGAATTACTCTTTCACCTGTACAGTCCAGTATTTAGGTGGTATTTGGAATATAAAAACATTGCATAACAGCCCCCTTTCCCACTCCTATTATATTTGACAGACTTAGAGTCTTTGTGTAGTAATTATCTGAGTGAAAACAAGGTATGCATCTGGGAGATAAGGGGGTGTGGTAATATGCTGCTGGATGACTTTGCCTTTGATATATAACTTTAACATTGATTTCAAACATGAGTAGATGAAAACAGATTCTAACTGATCTTTTTGGATTTTTCTCAGCACTTACCATAAATCCAGAGATGGTTCTCTGAGACATACACTCTGCTTTGTGATCAAATGGCACCTCTGGGGAAACTTCAATATTTTCCTTATGCTACAGCTTTATGTAAAGTGACCTGAAGGCTGTGACAAGGAAATACTGAACTCTGACACCACCAGCCAGGGCTCTTGATGCTAGGAGAAATTAATTCCTGAGGTATGTTTTAGCAGCTGCCTTGAAACAGAAGACTGTCAACAGAATACTGTGTGAGATGAAGCTCTAGCCATAGAGGGGTGGAGGGAAGAAAAAAGTGTCCACCCAATTTTTACAAAGGAGGAATGTATTTCAACCAGCACTATGCAGAGGCAGGAGTTGAATAGGCCTTTTCTATAGTCACCCAGAAGGCAGTGACAGATCAGCTTCATTTCCCCATTCCATGTCAGCTGTGCTGAACCCATCCTTGGTTTGTTTTATGGCTATTTAGTTACATAATCAGGGAAACCAGAATATCATTGAGCTCCAACTAAGTAATTCTTCTTTGTCAGAAAAATGAAAGAAATGAAAGAAATTGCTGAAAATGGCTTCACTAATGTTGGAGTTGGAAAAAAGAAAGTCAATGTTTGAATGAATCCTCATCCCTGATATATTTAAATTGAAATCCATGGAACTTAAAAACTGTTTCCAAAAATGCTGCATACTGCAGACGCTCAGCATTTGTGAGGGAAAAAGTACAGACACAAGAAAATTCAAATTGGGCACCTGCAGTGAGCAATCACTTAAAACAATTTTCACTCTATTTGCTGCTCTCCTCTCTAGCCTTGCAGCTTTTTCTTACGTACTACAGCTCTGTTCTGAACTACTATGCTACTGCATTCCTAATGTCATGTAAAAAATGCTACAGGACATGTTTCTACCTCACTGGACTTAATTTACTTGACATTTATGTCACTGAGATACTTGATTAGTGCATTCAGGGTGTCAGCTTTATATAAACATCTCTCATTTTAATACTTTGTGGAAATCTTTGAGTGTTGTAAAAGACCTCATTCACCACCACTGATTTTTGGAAAACACAGCCACTGAATTATCCCGATACACAGTTTTTGAGAAAGAGAGGCCAATATGTGTAATGCTTTTTGCAAAATAAAGTTGTAATCACATTTGGTTACAGTTTGCATTCTGCCTGTATATGCTGGCCTGCAGCTCAGACAAACCAGAGGCTTCAAGTCTTGAGGTTCACAATCAGAGGTCTTAAAACACAACTATTTTATTAGTGGACAATTCCATTTTATTTCTATTTTCAGTAGAAATTATCTCTAGTGTATAAATATGATGATGTGCAGAGAATTTGGTTTCAAAATACGCTTTTTAGGAAATAGAGCAGCAATACTTTCAGAACTAATCATAATTTTCTGATTTACTGATGAGCATTAACAGATTAGGAGAGGGCAGAAATGTGAATTACTAGTGTAGTCCAATATGTTGCTAGAAACATTAAATAATAATACAGTAATATTAATAGTAATAATATAACATAATACATTAAATGATACTGTCACCATGCTGCGTAACACCTCCCATTAAATGTACTTCTGCTAGTGACAGCCCCACCTTTTCATGGCTTAGTAGCTTTGGATAAACACACATTCTGCAACTATGTCCTGACCTTTTCATGAAGTAATAGAACTGGTTTGCCAAGACTCTTCACGTGGTTTAGATGGCTTTAGTTTCCTTATCTCTGTCAGGGATAGACCAAAAAAGTGACATTTGAATTTTGTAAGCTTTTGGTGAGATTTGGGTCAGGATTTTGTGGACATTTTGAACCATGATGTTAGCTGCTTTTTGGTCCCAATAAAAGAACTCTGCTCTCAAGTGATTCCTGGATTTTATAGTCTACACTTGGAAAAAGCATTAGCCTTGTCTGTCTGACACAAACTCAAAATAGCTGAGGGAGGTGGATTGCATGAGAAGTTTTGGTCTTGTTCCAGCTTGTCTATGAACCTTGCACAGCATTTGTGAAGTGCTCAGCATCAGTTTGGACACACCAAGTGAACAGGGATCTCCTGTGTTCCCGTGCCTGCCTGCTCTGTCCTGTGGATATGGGAGAGCTGCCTGTGGCTTGGCACCCTCCTGGGGAGCTCCTGCTTCCTCCCACTCGCAACAGGCCTATGCAATGATCTGTAGCTCATGCCCCACGTTAAAAGTGCTGAAGTTAGGCTTGGTCATTAAGTAACAGCACCACATACCCCTTAGTGGAAAAGTCCTTCTAACCAGGTCACTAATGGTTAGGCACATTTTCTTCTTTCATTCGGTTTGTTGTTGGGTTTTTCTTCAGTAACCTTGTACAGTGTATACATTTCAGTACAGTGAGCTTCTTTGAATTTTTTCTTTGAACAGTAGCACTCCACTCAGTCTCTAAACAGCCACCTTCCCAAGTCAGATACATGCCCAGAATCTTTCTCTTGGAAAGAAAGAGCTGGTTCTGTATATTAGCATGAATAAGATTGAGAGAAGTCAATGAGCCACTGTGTGGCTCCTAAAACTGTAACATTTTATGTTTGGATACTTGCCCTCAATGCATGTAACTAAGAAAGGTGTGAAATTTCTCTTTGCTTTCCTAGAAATTTAAGGAAATGAGTGAATAGTTTTGCGTTTGGTTTTTTTTGCCCCCGTCTTTCTCTGCTGATATACAGAGAAATCTAATAATGGTTTTCCAGATCTCCAATAATTGAACGGTCTTTGCAAGTGCTCCATCCTTTCAATCACTCCCAGATGCCAGTGAAATCCATGGGCTCTTTCAGGACCTAAACAGGGTGGGATGCAGGCTTGCAAATTTGTTCTAGAATGATGCTTATTTGGAACATCAAATTTAGACTCCTCAGTTTGTTCCTTGTCTGAACATGTTCACGTCTTACTCAAGAGTCATTATTCTCTATAGTGACGTTACTAATAAGTTAAATGGCATATTCAGATGTTTGTGTTAGAGGGTCAGAGAAGGTAAATCTACTGGGAATGATGGAGTGTTTCTGTCAAAGGCTTAGGAAACTGACAGTACCAGAAGCTTGTCTGTTTTTTCTCAACTGTATCAGTTAATCTAGGAAGAACTTTTACTTTTGCCTACAAAATTTGCCCTAAAAGATTTTACTAGTAACATGACAACTAGTTATGATTCAGTAAGAACTACCAAAACATGGTACAGGTGAGCAGTTTAAGCAGGGATACAAAGTTGTGTCTGTTATATCGGATTGATTTGTGTGCACTTTGTTTCTTAAAAATACACTAATAAACTTGGCCTTTCACCAGTGTTCCAGTCAAAGTTCTTAATATTTTCAGAACACAAGTGTTCAGTACTTTTTCCAAGTGGAAGAAGACCCAACAAGCTTGTTAACATAAGCTTGTAATATAAGCTGTACAATTAAAACCAAACCAAAAATCATGTTTTATTTTAAAAAATACCAGCTTTGGTACTTATAACAAAGCCAAAGGAGAAGTTTCTGTTTTATTGCTAAGACTTCATTCACTATTTAATGTAATACCTGGTTTTCTGTGCCTGTGCTTTATTTCACTAACGTTTATCTCCTTATTTGTCGGCATTTTTCCATTTAGACACCTTTTCTTGTAAAAGCTTCTGCCAAACTTCAACTATCCCCTGGCTGTCTTCCAAAATCCCCTTCAAGACCTGTCTTTGCTGCACTGCCTACAAATCACTGTCACCTGGCAGTTTTGAGGCTGGAGGCCATCTGTGACCATGGTGACTGCTGATTTATGTGAGCACACCCATCTTCATTGTTATTCACGCCACCTTCTTTCATACATTTTTCCCTTAGTCACTCAATTTCTTGTTTTGGGAACATGGAGTGCAAGGACTCTGGGGTGGGAACTGCCTAAAATAATGAATATAAGCTGCAAAATAGATGTGGAGCTTTGTAAAAAATATGTCAGGAAATAATAATAAGTTTGAAGTACATATTTGTCAAAACAAGATAGTATCAAATTAATTACGGAGGAAGATGTGTCTACCAAAATATGTAGGCCAGAATCACTGATCCAGCCAAAGACTGGAAGGGTTTTGGTGACTTAAATATCTCATAAACTTCAGGCCTTAACATGCCGCCATCTAACTCAGAGTAACCTTGAATCTATTCTGAATTTTTGTGTCTTTCACACCTTTCAGGGTGCACCAGAGCTTTGACATTTTTGGGACATATCCTCTTTCATATGGCTAAACCCCCAGCACTGGTGGCAGAGACTGGGGTGTGATATGACAGAATTTTCTCGTAGATCTATCCCACGTGGGACTCCTCTGCCCCGGAGACTTCCCATGGGACACTTTAGGAAAGCTTTTTGGCTGCCATGTGTCTCTAGAAAGAGACCAAATGTTTACCCTTTTATAAAACCACATTAAGGCAAGATAGGAAAATATATAAGTGGAAAACATATAAATCTGTGCAAAGAAAACTGTGCAAAGTCTGTGCAAAAAATCAGAAGAGACATTGTTTGGGAAAACCTATGTCAAGTAAGCATAAAAGTAATTTAGTGGTAGTTCAAACATTTTAGAAGAACACGCTATATTTGACAACAGGGGCCCAATCCTGACGGTGCTGAAGCAATAGTGCTGAAGTAGTTCCAACAGAATTAGTGTAAGTGAAGATAATTTCTTTTCCATATCCATGGATGATATGTAATCTCTACATTTTCACATGCCCTAGCAACAATCCGAGATGAGTTTGGAGAAAGCTGGCTTATCTGTGCCCAGAGCTGGGCTACAGAATCAGCATAGCCTTTTTGATTTATTTTTCAAAGCTCTTCTGCATGGTTTCTGTCTTGATTTTCTTGTCAACTTGATTTAGTGCAAATCTCTGGGGATGCATTGTGCATTATATGAAACTGGTGTTACTGTTGTTGAAGCAGACTCAAGCAAAGAGCTTCTGTTTGTGGAACTGTTTTATGTTGCATACATTAATAATGTCAAACTTCTGAAGAAAAATCTCTTGTAACAATCTAAAGCTGACTTTGTAGAGCACTCTCTTCACTCTTCCCTGTAGTCTTAATTTTTCTCTATTCCTTGCTTCCCCCGATGATCTCTTTTTGCTTTGAGACTTGGCTGTGTAATAGCTTCATGTCTCTTAGTGCTCTAATTTGAGCCTGATTTGCTAGCAAGGTGCTGAGCACATTCGTTGAGTCAGTGGGAGTGGCTGGTATTCAGCACTTTTGCAAACCAGGACACTTACTTTAATGCCTCAGTATGAGTTCAGGAGCCTGACTTAGGCTCCTATTGTTATTAACTAGGGTAATGACATCCAAATATATTAACTGGTGTGTTCTTTGAATAACTTCAGCTAGTATTTTTAAAGAAACATGAAGTCACTTAGCCAATTTTTAATGGGAGTTGTGTGTCCAGTGCCCTGAGCGTTTCTGAAAATCCTGACCTGTCCCTTTTGTTCAGCATAACTCTGAGCCAGGAGGTATTTCTTTCTTCTCTGTATCGGCTTTGCTAAATGTGTACTTGGTTCTTCTGCCTGCTTGAAACTGCCATGGCAGTGCAACTGGGACATGGTTAATGCCCTAAAATGTGGGGACAGTAAAGATGCATAGATTATTATCACTTTCATTTCAATACATGAGCGTACAGAATGTGTTTGGGGCTCTAAAGGGAGAATAAGGAAGTAACAACAAGTCTTCATGTTAAGCATTTCTCCAAAGGGTCCTGTGAGTCTTTGCTCCTACTGAATCTCTCATTGCATAAATTGACTCAATGAACATGTCAGATCCTGAAACTTAGCAGGCTTTTGCAGGTGGTGTTTGAAATGAGCTGCAAAACAGGACAGCCTTTGATAGGTGTATGAATTTGTATAAATACATGAGGAATTGTTCACATAAATCCCTGCGCTGCCACAGTGATTTATTACATGCGCAAAGCTCAGCACATCAAAATGGAAGTGTAGCTGTGCTGCCTAACAGCTGGACCTGGAATGAATTAATGCAATATCATAATTCAGTAAAGGAGCTCTGCTCATGTCACAGAATCAGAGAGCAGCATATGAGTGTTTTATCAGCCTAGCAGTGACCTGAGAATATATTTACATAAGTATGTAAAGTATGTAGTATATATTGCTCTTCTATTCATTGCCCTCTGCATTAAGACATTATTTCTGTGGCATCATACTCAGATTTAACCAAAGGAGCCAAAGATGTAAAAACATACAGCTAATTGGCAATGTTAACAGAAAAAATCCGAGAAAATGGCTACTACTTTGACCATTTCCTTTGGCTTTTATAATCTTCCCTATCTAAATTAATCAATGCATGTGGTCAGATGAATGACAGTCTCCCTCTCAGCTAAGCATTAGGAAAGCTGCACAGGGTGGATGAAATACACTCAAACTCAAATTGAATGCCTCAAATCCTGGAACTGGATAGCCTCATCCTTCTTATCACAGCCAATAGCAGCGATGGTGAAGTGGTGTAGGCTGTGATGTATTGAGAACTTTGCCTGTATTATATATTACTCATAGGCATTGCTGTATAGTGATTTTTTAGCAGAAAAAAGGTGAAAACACAAGTTATGTGAAAGTTTGCTTGCTTGTTTCAGGTTTGTTGCAGTTTTGCTGGTTAAGAAGGCAGCCTGCTTCAGAGAGATTTATGATTCCATCTCTCCTGAGACCCGTCAGTGCATTGGATGAGTGTCCAAATGGTGCCTTGTGCCCCCATGACAGAGAAAATTGTGGAATCAGCAGGAACTTACCCACTGTTTTGTACTTGGTCCAGTCAAACATAGATCATAGTTGGATCTCCATAGAAGAAGAGGTATTTCAAGAATATTTCCTTCTGCTTTGAGGAAGGCCAGAGACTGGTCAGCAGCACTCAGCGGTCCCTAGAGTAGAGTCCTTAGGATTGATTGCTGCACTACAGTTTGCCCATGTTTTTTGCTCTAGTCTTTAGGTGGCTGTGTGGGCTGGTAGTGCTATAGGGCTGGGCTGCACTGCATTATTAGCAGCATGGCAAGTAAACCCAGCAGATGGGAAATCTCATCTTTTCCCCCTTTCATATGCACAGATAAAAATTACGTCTGCCAAGAAATTAAAAAGGAGCATGGCAGGAAAAAAAAGACCATGGCCAAGACAACTTGAAGACTCCTGAGCCCCATCGTTTGGCCTAGGCTAACGTATTCTTTTGTCCCATATTTTCCTCGGAAGGCTGCTGGCATCTTGAGCAACTTCAGATCCTTCTAGCCTAACCCTGGAGAAAGGGCCAGTACTCAAATATCAACCCAAAAGTAAGCCTGAATCCTATGTATCTTGTCAGCTATGACATTCATATAACAGCAGATATTTCTGTGTGCAGCTCTGTGTTCTCGTACATATATCTTACATACAATTTGTAGGTATTTATAGATGAAAAGTGCAATCTGCGAAGTAACAACACAGAACTCTATAGGTTAATATTAGGGATACCATTTTTCTTGCCCTCCCCTTGATTTTTATCAACCGCTGTTTGAAGCTATCTCTAATAGTCCAGTAGCCCTGCTGCCTGTTTGAGAACTGCCAGGAAGCTGGTGCTTTTATTATGATCTTTCCAGATATGGTATTCTTAATTTTTATTGTGTTATAAATCCTGGTTCATAATATGTCCACCTAATTTGTTTTCTCTTGCTTCTAGGTGAAGGCACTATCTCTTCATTTGTTCTTACAGTTTGTTATGAATGCATTATCAAACTCAAGGGATGCTTTGTTCTCCTCCATTCTGTGCCCCTTTCAAAGTCCCCCCTGCAACTTGGGCAGTTTATTTACTTCTCAGCCCCCATTAATCATTGCCATATGTGCCTCATTTTGCAGAGATACTCTGGGCCACTCATGGCCCTTGAACAAATGTAGAAGATAACGTGTGAGTTGCTGGTCATACTCTACAGAGAGAAGAGACCACACACAGACACAACCTCCAAAGACTGAGAAGTCAAAGGCACACATTAATTTAATATGGACCAGCTTTTTACAGCCAGAGAGAGAGATGGGGAAACACTGACTTCTGGTTTTGCACAGAAACTGATTACATGGTGATTATTTTAAAGGGAGATCCGGCCAGATTTCTGTTGCTAATATATCCCTAGGAATTTATTTTAATATGTATCCAGCTTGAGGTTAATCTTAGGAGTTTAATTGAAGTTCACAAGACAGAGATTTGGTCTATTGTTCATTAAATAAAATATGCTTCATATAGATGACATAAATCTATTTGCACTTTCCAGGACGTGTAGTTGCTTTGAGCTGTTCAGCTGGTTCCAACATCCAAGTTGCTTAATTCTGTGGCTCCTCAGAGGTATATAATGTGTCAGACTGCTGCAGCAAAGATGGAGCAACAACAATAAAACACAGAGAAGCATGCTGACGTAGCTATAAAGGAAATATTTTTTCAGCATTAATTAATAATAATTAGGGAGTTGAGCCTCCTGTTGATGAATGTCAGTGAGACTAAGGGTTTAGCAAGATTTGAAGTGACACTGGATCTCTATAGGCTGTACTATGATTGCTCTGCCTAAGCACAATAAAGAAAAATAACCCAGAACTTACAAAAAGTTCTTGATTTCATGATGAAACCTGAAGATTGCAACAGTTGAAGTTGTCAGCTGAAGATGTCAGCTAGTAAAGACACTAAAATCTGAAATTTCTGCTAGGCCTTTCCATGGTGCTGATGGTGGTTTGCCTAAAATCTGAGTCCTGATGTCTCAGTACTATTTATCCTGTTAACACATCCCAGTTACTTTTTATTTTTCATATGCTTATATTCCTGTCTAAGGGTTCCTGAAAGCTAAAGCAATGAATTGCAGTGGAACAAGTTTGTGTAAAAATTCTAGAATTAACATGACCTGTTGTGTAGCACGTCACCAATGCATTTTTTGCTAAATAATGATAAGTTGACTGTTCTTTCTCTTTCCTAATAGTAGTAACTCAGATTGGTGTATGCATAATACTACACATTGCTGTGTTTTAGGAATATACACAACTTTATAAACATTTAGAAATTATAGGAAAAGTAATTTAAAGAAGTGGGCAGCATAAAATGAATTTTAAAAAGCAATAAAATCTTCCCTATTTCAGCACATGCTTTTCATGTCCCATTATGGCCCCAGGGGAATGCAATTCAGTGTTGTCATACACTTACTTTCAGAGGGATTTCTCTCAGTGTCCTCCCAATCAATTCAAGTGCTGAGGGTGAAGGAAACTCAGTCAGTACCATCTGCATAAACCCATCAGGGCCTTGTTCAGCATGTAACTCCTGTAATATGTTTCCCCAGAGCTGTTGCTGGCTTGGTGCTAGAGGTTTGGGAAATATTTCGGTTCCCTTTCCTTTCCGGCTTTGCATCTGAGACTTGAGATTTCTGTCAGCACAAACAGTTTAGCCTCCAGGCCTGATTCTCTGGCTCAAAGGTATGACAAAACTTTTCAGAGCATAATCATTAAGTGTGTTGCTAGCATCAGATTTCAACATGTTAATAAATATTGCTCCATCAAAAATGCTGGCATCAATGGCAGGAGTTGTACCTTGGGGTTGAAGGTTGGTCTCAACAGCAACCATCAGATCACTATTCCTTTTGCCAGGGTGATGGTTTTGCATTGCAATTTCTTCTGTGAACTTTTGAAGGTTTATCTCATAAAACCCAATGTAGCACGATTTCTGTCATTGACAATAGCTCTTTTAAAACATCTTTCTCTAGGCCATTACCATCTAGTCTCGTAATTTGTTTATACAAAAAGTGTATTCAAATCAACATCTGACATTTTCTGCAAACCATATAGAATTTCTCTTTCTGACTCTGCTGCAGTAGTCTTTATTGCACTGTTGTCCTGCCACAGACTGTATTTGCATGGGATGCAGAGGGATACATGTGTTTTCATGGGATACAGAGGCATAGGATGACTATTCTGATGTACCCAGCTCATGAAAGGATTTGTGTCTCTATTATTTTGAAAAATTAGGAACCTATTAATAGTCTTGCTCTACCGTACACTGTTAATTTTCCATAGTCACCAAGCACCTTTTACAGACTCAAGTTCCAATGAAGTAACAGAGAAATGGATTAAATTTTCCAACACCACATTTGTTACAATCTATTTATCATAACAACTAATATTTAGGCAAATTAAATGCTCACTGGAAGAGTGAGCAATTTCTTTAATGTATGCAGCTTCAAGCATCACCAGAAGATGATGCTACAAAGTATAGTGATTTTCACCTAACGCATTGTGTGGCATGGGAACAAGACTATACATATGTACACACATACATACATGGGTTTTCAAACAAGAATGTACCTGGCAGGATTATATATGTACATACCTTGGACTGTGATTTTGCCTGACTATCGAAATTGCTAGTGAATGTGTCCTTAAATGAATTACAGTGAAGTTCTTGTTGGAAGAAAAATACAGAGTAGACTTTGTGTATGCAGTGTGATAAAATGGCACGTGGCAATGTCCTTAAAATGGTCGCTACAGCAAATAAAGCTAGAAAGGTCTAGATGCAATATCCAAATTTATTTATTAAGTCAATATCCAAATTTATTTATTAGGTCAAGCTGTAGGACTGATAGTTTTAAGGCTTGTTACATTTGCACATATTCCCTTAGTTAATATGCAGAGGAGGAAGATCTGTCCCCAGGCTTCTGGGTAATAATGGCAGTCAGACTGAGTTGGCACAGGAGATTTATCATTGCAGTCCAGTATCTAAATCAGTACTCCCAGGCTTTACCCTGTAGGTCCCCACTGTTGATACCATCTCATCACTCTGTAGTGTGTGTGATAAATGATATTCAGTCTCTTTTCCTTTGTCCACCCCATTAGGGTCAGTCAAGCGAGGTACCAGCTAAATAAGGAAGATGCTTATTTCTTAGAAATGGTCTCTAACCAGTATAAGCACTAAGACAGCTTTCTAAATCCCCAGTAGTCACAACCTGTGTTACTCTGCAAGGCAATGAGGTTTTACATTCATAATGCATAGGTGGAAACTCTTATCTCCCTATTTCAGCTGCACTATGTTACCTGTTTTAAATGTTTATTGATTTGTTATAGATATGGTTTCTATTGATAAACATTCTCAGACAAAGGCTTGTGTATAGATAGGTTTCCTAAAATACTGTGCAATCCCAGAGGAAAGCACTAGTTTTACACTTAGTAGAAGTGCTGCAATGGCAAAATAAAACTGTGACTGTTTTAACAGCTTGGAGATGATGAAGGGAGTTTTCAGGGTAATTCATGGGTATGAAAGGACAGATTTCTTAATTTGTGTTAAGAGAAATGATTACATCTTGCAGCCAGTGTCCTGTGATGGGAATGTGTGGTGCACAGGACCTCAGATGGGAGTCGTAACAGCAGGACTTCTGTCCCTGATTCACAGCTTGGCATTAGACTGTGACAGTCATTTAATTTTCAGAGTCTCAAGAATAATTGAGCTTTGCTTTGTATCGGAAACTGCATTGAAAGCTACAGAGGAAACTTGACTCCTAGCCTGGCCATTAAGGGCATCCCAAATTAAACAGCAATATTTCTGTATGCCTATAACGTATATGTCATAGAGGCATGATTTGTTGATATTTTGTTTTTTCAACATAAAGCACTGACATTCCCAGAGTGGAGTGGTTTATTCAGCAGACAAGTAACAGCGAAAGCCGTGTAACTCAGGGTATGTCTTTCAGTAGTTCTCTGTAATTTGTATGTTTATTTCAAACAAATGCTACAAAATGACTTGTTATTATCTAACATTTCAGAACCTCAGGGATTCTGTATATACAGCTTACTTCTCCCTCATCAGTTTTAAGCCTCAGACTGAGACAGAGGTAGACTATGTAGCAAAACACAAATGTGAGGATTCAAGGGTTTTGGTTGACTAGTTGTGATAACTTTTAAAACAATACTGTCCTCAGTTTTCCTTTTTGGCCCTTTACTAAAATTAAACATCCTGTCAAAGGGGCAGCACAGCAGGATTTGTGCTCTGTCCTAGGACTTTAATACTGGTCTCTTGCTTAAGCTACTTGGTAGATTGGTTGTTGGGAAGCAAGTCCGTGTCTAAAGTTTGTGCACAGCACTTAATTTACCACAGTGGGATGGTGGCTACTCAGGAGACTAGAAAATCATGATTTTTCAGAGTGTGGATTACATTGATAGTTTGGGTATTTGAAAGAGACTGGATGAGTCAACAAAGCGTTACTTAGAAGACTAGAAAATCCTGATTTTCAGAGTGTAGATTACATTGGTAGTTTGGGTATTTCAAAAAGTCAGGGGATGAGTCAACAAGGCATTACACTTGAATTTGCCATGAAGGATACTGAGGCCTAGAACTAAACCGGGTGCTGAAAGCAGGCTACCCGTGACAGGCTGGGACTCAGCAGGAGCTAATATATTCCCAGCTGCAAGTTGACTGGTCAAAGGACAAATACCTGGGACCTACTACTTTACTCTGTCCTGGCATTATGCAGGTTTTGTGTTAAATGCCCACCCACTGGGATAAAAGACTGCACTGGTGGGAAATGGAGATTTTGGGAGCTTGTGAGTACAGAAGAACTCTGCAGCTTTAAATGGGTCACCTAGAGGATGTTTTGAGTTGGGTTATTGAGTGAAGCCTTCCAGATTATTTTAGCTTAAATTTTAAGGCTGAGAGGGGGATTATATATTGTATTACTTAATTTTTTGACAAAAAGAAATTTGAAAAAAAAAATCTGTCTGTGCAATGGCTGAACTGGGCATATTAGTCCAGTAATAGTTCTGAAATGCCCTCCGAGTCTTTAATGGAAATGAAGATTATGATGATGATGACTGTTATCATTTCAATAAGTTTACCACTTATTTCTATGTTAAGTTTACCACTGTTTACTATGATTCTTTATGCAAGATAGGTCTGAAATTGGATCTAACACTCTCTACAAGCTTAGATCTTGATGCAGGAGAGATGAAGGAATCTCTCAATTTTTAAAAAATCAGTCTTTGCTTTGTTTCTGGTTTTATTTCTGTTTCTGTTTAATATTGCTGTGCTCAGATCCTTCACATTGCAAATGTTTTAGGCTTGCTGTGGGTAGATAAAGATTCCCTTGCGGCTGACAGAAATAAAGACAGAAAGCAAATTAAATCCCAGCAGAGAATAAGTGCTTTGCTCCTCTCCCAAATTGCTTTCAAGACTTCAGTCTTACAGTGAAAATACTGAGAAATAAACTTAACTGCCAGTGGTGCTGAGTAAGAATCCACAGGTCAGAGATTTCATGATGGGCCTTGGTCTAAAGTATTACAAGCTTAGGTTCTCTTGCTTTATGTTCCTTATGTCCCCTAAGCTTCTTGTTCCCTATTTCCAAATAATTTTAGATTCAGCATATCTCTGGGTTGTCTCTTTATCTATCTTTTGGGTAAAAACAGGCAGAAAGCAATGCAAAGAAGAAATTTCAGAACTTTTCCAGACGTGCTCAGTTCAATTTGCTTTATAAATTAAAAATTAGGCTAAGGAAGATGTATTGTTAAAGCAATCAGCTTTAAGTAGTTCTACATGAAGGAAAAAAAAAATCTATCATTACCTGTACTTTGCTCTCCCATTTGTCTATGTAAAGTGTTAAATCTTTCTCTAACCCTACATTGTTTCAGCAATTTCACTTTTAAAATCTGTCCCCAACAACTCACCCTCTCCTGCAGGTTTTGTTTTTGTTTTCGTTTCTGTTTCTGTTTTTGTTTTTGTTTTTGTGGGGTTTTTAAAATTTTTTTTATTTCTTCACTCTCCTTTTCCAGGGTGGATGGAACAAGAATGAGCAGAAGAGCCCACTCAATTCTTTTATGAATGGAAGGGAAGAAAATGTCCTGAGCCACAGACTATTTCTGTTCTTTTAAGGTAGAAATAATAGCAAATCTTGAAAAGTGGAATTACATAAAAGGCATCCAATCTGAGGAAAGTATTTTTATAGCTAGTCATGGACATTGCATACTCTTTGTGATTGCTTAGCATTTTCCTTACTATACACTTTTGAGGCCTGGCACACTTCATGCATCTTGCTGGGTTGTGTTTCCCTTTCCAGCTAGATAAAGGTATTTTTCTACCTGTAGAGATAGAAGGGAAAAGTCTCCCTTCTGCTGAAGCTTCTTGTTCTCTATGTCAGATCTGATCCCTTTTTAGGATGGGATGTCCCTAAGAGTTCTGATTAGAGATGAGAACTTATCAGTGAAAGTAAACATATGCTGAAAATTGTTCAAACCAAAACCTGAAATGCACTTGGACTCTGTCCATACCCTTTTAATGTTGTTGTTGTTATTTGCTCATAAACATTCCAGTCTGATGTCAGTACTATTAATCACAACAAAAAGTTGAAGTAGCATTATAACGCATTTAATGGAAAGTATTTCAGGTTCATAAATTATTTCTATTTTTATGGAAAATCTTATTCTAAGCATTATCTGTATCTTACCAGGGAACACCATAATACCTGTTGAAATGATGAGCTGTGCTTAATTAGCAAAGATGGCTGTATGTCTTCTGTGTGAGCCTCTGTATATGTGCATGTATATATTAACGGATGTGAATTAACCTGCATAACCTGCCAAAGAAGAATTGGTTATTGAAATCATTTAATGATTAATTAGGCCAGGCAGAAACATATGCCCACACACCCTGTCACAACTGCACAGCAAGACATTCCCTTTGAGGAAGCATGGATTTCTTGCACATATGGTCTGCAATAGATTTAGACAAATCAAAACTTCCTTGACTTTCTGTGTTAGGGACAGAGAACGTATCTGTGGACACTGGTATGTGTGGCAGCTGCTACTCGAATTGAAAGGGCTGGAAATACAGGCAATGCAAGAGAGTGGACAAGTGTTTTGTACAAGGCTGCATGTAGTACTGGCAAAGCTGGAAACAGAGCCAGGTCCCTAAATGATTACATCTATACATCCTCCTTTATACTACCCTGTCTACCAGACAGAGAGAAGGAATAGGCTGAGGTGGAAGGCAGAGAAAGAAAAGTCAAACTTTATCTCTGCTTAGAAAAAACTGTCTTTGTTTGCAGAATCTGTTTGTTCCCTTTACATAGTTCCCAGCAAGAGAAGTGTTAAACCAGTATTCAGAGTCCTCATTCCTCCTGGGATTTGGAACATAACAGCAGATGCCAAGGTTACCTTTGTCCTGTCTCTCCAGTGAGGCTCTAGTGCAGGCACAAACAGAATGCTGCTCTCTTAACTTCCTACTATCAATACCAACAATAATCATAGTTTCTTACAATGATCCCATTTAAATTATAAAGAATAAAGGCAGTGGGACTGTCTGGCTTAAAAGTAACTCAGTGTCTTTTGAGGACAAATGAAGACTGCTCACAGAGTTAAAATCTTTTTTTCCAAAGGATTTCCACAAGACAATGCTGTCCTGACCCCTCTCATACCAGCTGGGAGTCTGCAGCATTTACAACCAAGGTTGAAAACCATGACACAAAATCTCTGAGCTGTTCAAGATCACCTCATAGCTGAACCTTTTCACACTGTAGTTTCTCTGCTTCCCTTGTTTGTCTGTCCCAAGTTGCTATAAATCACCATAAGACTGGTTGAATAATTTGTAATCATTCTGAAGCAAAGACAAGGCAGTGCTGCGTAGTGGGTAGATGATGAAATTAGGACTAAGAAAGCCTGAGATCTCTAATATGCCACTGATTTGTGGGGTGGCCGTGGTTAGATTGTCATTCTCTGCCTTAGTTTTCTTCTTTTGTAAATTGCAGGCAATTTATTCACTTTGCATTTGCCCACCATGGATATGAACGGTAGTCTGTGATGTAAAAAAAGGTGGATTCTGGTTTTTAATATTTTTTTCTCTATTTTTGGCCCTCGTCCTTAACAGCTTTGTACTTTGTGCCATCATTTCCGCTCTGCACTTTTCATACAAGACTAAATGGGAGAGGACTCTTTCCTTGGTGGTAGCCCATGTACAGTAGTCAAGATACAATGTTGACGGAAAAAGCGGGGAGGTGAAGTTCCAGGCCATTCATTCCGACAGATGACAGCAGAAACAAATGTGTCTCACTTCTGCCCTACTATTTACTCAAGCAGAAAACAAAACAATAGAGATGGGAAAAGATCTGAAAGAGCTGTCACAGAACAAGTGCACCATGCCAATAATTTGAAGGATTAAGGACCCCAAGCTGTATGTCCTGACACAATAGCTAGGGCCATCCTGTTCACTGGGTTCATGGATTAGAGGGATGTTTCATATGATTCTGGTTTTCTTTTCAACTCTGGTTGAACAAATATAGCCTGTGTGCTTGCAAATCCCTTGTTAGCAATGCAAAAGGTCAATACAATTTCCCTTTCACTACACTCTATGATTTTGCCTTTGGAAAATGTTGCAGTTGGTCTGTCTGGATGCCTTCACAGAATCAGCATGACTTTGTGTCTGGTTTAAATAGTGTGATGAAGAATGGTGGGAAGCCCAGAGGAGGGGCCTGGAGTCAGTATACCTGCATTGAGTTGGAGACGCTGGGAGACTGACCTGAGACACACTTGATTTTCTTGTTTAAGCTGCTGTCTTACGAAGCAGGGTAGTTCAACCTTGAAATGCACTTTTGTTCAGGCTGTGTCTATGGAAATGGCAGGATTTGGGATCAGTGATGTCACAGATTTTATTTTAAAGACTTCTCTGTTTTACAAATAAAAAGATGGTGTTGCTTTAGTGCTGTGGAAAGTTTATCTGGGTTTGAGTCAAGAAGGGATTTTTCTTCTTCTCACATCACTGCCAGCAGGCTGTTAAGAAGCTGTCCCATCCTGTTCCTGTGTCACCTCAGGCAGAGGATCACCATTCCAGCACTAAATATGTGCGTCCTTTAACATAATCTAGCAGCACAATTTAGGAATTTCATGGTCAATGAGTTAAATTCTCATCATCAGGAAAGATGATCACACAAGTCCCACTCACTTCAGTAAGTGAGGAGTATTTGTGCCCATGTACTTATCACCTATTAATATTTGTCATTAAGAATCTAAAAAGTTACATGGTTTGTGGGAGCACAGAAAAATTTCAAGAGAGGTATCACAGCTCCTGGGACCAGCATATGGACTCTAGTACTCCCTGTCTAATGAAGGATCACTCCTCTTTTAATCTCACAGCTCAGAATTTCCGTGGGAAGGGATGGGGTGGGGACCAAATGCGCAGTGTAGCCAAAGTCTTCCTACTAAGAAGGATTCTGATATATGTTTGAGTGCTTTTTGTCTGTGTTGCCCTATAATCCATTTATCTCTGTTTTCTCATACCAGTTATTTAGCCATTACATTTATCTTGTTTCAGTGAGGGTACTTAGATTAGCATTAAAATTCTGATGCACCTGGGTAATGTCTCAGGGTTGTAGTGTGATGCAGTCTTTGTATGTGCACACAGGACAAACCCCTTAAAGAGAGGGATGCCTGTCAATTGATGTTACTGTGAAGGCTGTTAGTTGCTTTTATGGGCCTCTACCTGAAGTATCAGCACTGTTAGTTTCCTCCTGGTACTTGTCCCTGAGAGACACTGTTCAAGAGAAAAACAGAGTTCAGTCCTTGCTCTCTGGGGCAGTTTGCTGAGGATGCAGTAGCAGTGGGGAATATTCATTTATTCAGCCTGAGATGTCTCTGCATTGGATTCAATGCAGTAACTTCGTGATGAAAGAATTGCTCCCTCTGGTAACATAGCTCTTTGCAAGAAGGGCTGAGTTCACTTCCTAATGAAAGCATTGGCCCTACTACACACTTTAAGCTCTTGTGTTCACGTGTCATCTTTGACTGCTGTTATTAGTTTGGCTGCTAGTAAGATAACAGTCCATTACATGCCTTTTTTAATACAGCCTGGACACAAGCAGGAAGGCAGACTTCCTGCTTTTGAAAGGAGCAGGAAGATGGGGCATTTCAGGAGACAAATGTTTGATATTTACGAAACGTATAGCAGATGGGTAGCTGTAAAGTCACCTGCTGACAGCAGTGAGGCACAAATCCCTCTCCTGTTTCAGAGGAAATGCTGGTTTCTCAGAGATAGCCCAAGTAAGATTCGAAAGGCTTTTATCTGCATCAGTTACATGGGGCAGGCTTGAGGTTTGAGCATATTTTGAAAAATATCTGCTCTTATTTAGGTGAATTCTCAGAAAAGCTCAACAGCTTTTGAAAATCAGGTCATGTATGTAAGTGTGCTTTCACTTAAAATCATAATTTCTCCATCGTTTGACTTGCAATTGCCTGCTGCTGTGGGTAGAACTAGTGTGATGGTCATGCCAGTGCTGAGGTTGTAACAGACCTGACTCCTCTCCTGCCAACAGAAAAGACCTACATTTGTGCATTCCTTGTGATCTTGTCCACTCATTTTTACTGTTCCACCGTGTCCATAAGCAACTGTATGATCTAAGGATAGTGGGAGTGGTATTTCAACAGTGCAGATAAAAAACATGGTCCAGAGCTTCTTGCACTGAGAAGCACTAATGCAGTAAAAGGGCAAAACTTTGCGCTGCTGGTGGATCTCCATGATGGATGAACTTGTCCTGCTAAGTAGCTATCTGCCTTCCCCATGTAAAAACCTGGAACAGAATAGCTCTTCTAGATTGGTGGATTGACATTCCTGGGTTCAGAGATGAACCAGCAAGTCCCCAGTCTAATTAAAGGTATTTGAACTGGTTTTTAGAAGTACTGTTTCAGGAGCAGAGACAGGCAAACAATGCTTGCAGACCCTGAACAGATGAGGAGCGAACAAGGTTACCATGTTTAACTGTCTGTCTACCTACACTGCTCCTGGCTTCTGCCTCTTTTGCATGGAGATGTACATATACACTGGCACACATTTGGCACTTCAGTAAGTCTCTAAATTAAAAACGAGCATTTCAGCTATTAGGTCAATCCCAGGCCTTGCTTTCAGTTATTCTCACAGATGGCTATTCTTATGATGGGGGGTTTTTTGAGGGGTGGGAATACCAATGAATAAAATTTCAATTTTTTTTTTTCCTCTTGATGCTATTAAGCCTGGGTAATATGAGGTTTTGTGCCGAAGTGGGTTCAATGGCTTTGGCAGGATGCCACAAATTTTATCACCCTTCTTTCCATTGGACAAGAGAGAAACAGACATCTATTTTCTGCCCTAGCTGGATTTCAGATTTGAGATTTCCCGGCTGTCTATTCTGCTCTGAGATGATGGTCACGTTCCTCTCTCCTGAGGATTTCAAGAAGCAGAGGGCTGCTCGGGATCATCACTACAAACTTCCTGTCCCCATCTGGAAGGCAGCTAGCCTGCCTTTTGTATTTATTCATCTCTCTGAAATGAAGGAGATTTCTCCAGCTGCCCTTGAGAGGTTAGTGTGCTTTTAGAGAGAACAAAATTAGAGGTTAAACCTCCTTTGTGTCTTCTGGCCATTGAAAACAAAACATGTTTGATCTTTTCTCAAACAAATTTACAGATTGAGATGTAATTAATTTCTTTTGGCAATTGGTTTGAATTATTTGGTGGTATTTTTGATTCATGCATAATATTCAAGTAAAGACAAACCACATTCTTATGGCTGTCAGTATATTAAAGTCAACAGGAACTTTGAAGGTGAGAAAGAAAGAAAACACAATGATAACCTCTGAATATTAAAAAGAAATCCACATGATGTGCCATGACAGCCTGAGTAGGATGAAATTCCCTCCGTGTCCATGGTGTTTCTTCCCAATACAGAGGCAGCACAGTCAGGCCATCTGTGGACTGGTACCTTCATGTGTTTTGTCTGTATGCTCTTGAGGCTGGACTGGCTTTCCTCCACTTTCGTGGAGTACCTAAGCTGATCTGGGAGTTGTGCCCTCCATTAATGACACCAAAATAGTAATATTAATAACAATATTAATCCAGTGAAAAGCAGAGTGAATGAGGCAGGGGTTTCCCCTCTCCTCTGTTTGATCTTTTTTCCCCAGATGGAGCATTTAGTGATTTACCAGAGCCCTCTTCCCCTTCCTTCACCTCTTCTTCTCCATTCTTCAGTGACTTGTGTTACACACAATCGAGACACCGATGGCTGCGTTGAAAGCCCCTTGCTCAGCCGTGTACCCACCCGCACCGGTGCACGGCCTCCGCAGCGCTCAGTCCTCAGCCAATTTCACCACCCCGGGCACTAACAGAGACCGACGCACGCAACAGGTTGGGTAGGGGCCGCCGCGCCCCCGTTCCCGGGCTGGCAGCCCGGCGGCCGCCGAGCTACTCCCGCCTTCCTCCGGTTCGGCTTGGGTTCGCTTTCCCGACCGGGAAGCGCAGGTTCTCTTTCCTCCTGGGCCGCGGCAGGGGCTCGCTCCGTGCCGGCGCCGAGCGGGTGGTTCCCGCNGTAAGCTCCTCTGCGCGGGTAACTTTGTGGGCCGGCCGGGGCTTTCGCAGCTATGGCAGTTGGTCATCGCCCTCCTTCTGCAATGGAAATCGCCTTGGCTCCATTTTATTCTTGAGATTATTTATACCCATAAGGACTAGTCGTTCTTTAAAGGGCCATTATGCTGTGGGATATTAGCGCCTCTCTGTTTTTCCTAGTATCCAGAGATGGTGTCGATGTTACACCACAATTTTTGCAAGCTTTTATTCAAGCCTTATTATTTGCAGGTCGAATGGATTGCAGATGCGGAGAAGTAGATTTGGGAATGAGCTTCTGGTGCTTGTAAATAGAAGTGCTATATTTCTGTCAGAGGGAAGGGGGAGCAGATTACAACATTGCTTTTAAAATGAGAAGGAATGCACACGGGCATTTTCTGTGTACCTTCGGACTCAGCAAACTGAGTGAATCTGGTGTGGGGAGTGTGTCTACTTGTCCCGAGAGAGCTAAAGCCAGGATGTATGCATTACGGTTGTTCATTCATCAGCGGCTGCAGATAATGCAATTACCAAGTCAGCGGCGCATGGATGCTGCCCTGCGTGCGACATGCTGAGAATACTGTACTTTAGGAAGCCAACACTTGCTGTAGTTTGGATAAAACAGAAGCTGGGAATGGCAGGGTATGAAACCTTTGTGTCTTTAAGTGGAAAGGAGGCTACTGGTTAATCTCACCCTATTGTTTCTGAAGATTTGTATTTTGTGTGCTTCTCTGCAGAGGTGTAAATTACCTTTTGCAAGCAGTTCATAAGGAATTCAGGAGTGAAAAATAATTGGCAACAGCTTCAGGTATCACTAGTGGCTGATGAATGGTAGGTGGTTTAAATGTCTGAGAATGCGTAGTAGTTTTAGTTAAGTCCTATCATAGAAAGGTCTTCATTTAGCTCTCAGTTTTTTATTTACAGGTCAGATTCTGCAGCCAGGGTATGGCTACCTCACTCCTGAGGTGTCTTGGAAAGGGAGGAAAAAAAAGTCACCAGCGTGATTACCATGGACACAACTATTCCTTATTTATTTATTAGGCTATTAGGGTAATGAAGAAAAGCCATGCCTGTCCTGCTGTGCAGATCTCATTTCAGCAAAACTGCCTGGGCTCCTGCTGTTACCCTTGTTTGATTTTTAACCAGTAAGTGCCCTGTGCTCGTGTCAGTGCTGTGGTTGTTACTCCATTATGTATGGGTTCAAGAATGGAGCCCCCAAATCAAGGGCGCCAGAGTGGAACGCAGATGGTTGATAGTGGGATTTGTTCTAAGTAGAATCTATTCTTCACTCTTCTGCCCAAAGATCAGTGTTTCCTTACTTGTAGATGCTGCTTTTTTATTCTGCATGGTGTTGCTGTTACTGCTGCTGCTTTGGGGAAATACTTGGTATATTAGTATTTCATTTTTATAGATTATGCCACTTGAAGATTGTTCTCTTTGGTGTATGTTGATACCTTGTCATAAAAAGAAACTGTATCTGTCCCGAATGCTTCTCTACCTAGGCTGTCCAGCGAGGAAAGGGGATGGTTTAGTTTGCTCAAGGTTAGTAGCAGATTGGAATCTCTTGATTTCTAAAGGCTGGACCACATTGATTCTGCTGCATGGGTAGACATACAAAAAACATGTGTGTATCACATTGGTGTCCCTAATGAATCCCATTTCTTTTACACTCCCTTTTTCTTGTTTGGTAGGCATACTTATTATCTTTAATTTAAAGATAATTCTGTTCTTTAAAGCCAATATAGATTCATAATGATATATAAAAAATTGTAAAAATATATAAGTAGTGATATTCACAGAATTAAAACACAGCAAGTGCGCCTTTTTTAGAATACATCAGATATTTTGTAAACAGACACAGAAACACATACATACACACAAGCTCACACCTAAGCTGTCTAGAAGAAGAAAGAAACTGTGCCTAATAAATTTCACGTGCCCAGGAGGCTAATCTAAAAGTCAGGAAGGTAAGAATTATGTGCTCCATGTGAATATTATTTGCAGCTTTCTTTTTCTTTGATACGTAAGTGATTCGAAGAGTACAAATGTGAGGATTCCTCCAAAGGAAGGTCATGTGATAAACAGGTCTCTTCTTGTGTTTTCTGTTTGTAGGGGAGGGAAAATATTTGGAGTAGGGGGGAAAGAAGAACTCCGAGAAACTTTGAAGCACTCTGCAAATGTTGAATTACAAGTTTACTGTTTTTGCAAAGGTTGAATCTGGGGAAAAAACAGGAATGTTAAACCTTTATGAAAATTACATGTTGTATTTTGAAGAATGCGCTCTGTGTACGTGGGTGCAGCATATGTGTGCACACACTCAGGTCACTATTAAGACATGGCAGCAGATGTTCACAGAATTTACATATACTGATGTGTTACTGTATACAATGTGCTAATTAATAGATGAACCCACTACAGAATGCTTTGTCTCAATGGTATTCTGCAGCAGAGAGCTACACTGGTTAATTCTCTGTTCCTCTATGATTCTTTGGTATTATTTTTCAGTTGTATGTACCTTGACTTTGCTAAATTCCCATTTGGTCTTATGACAGCACAGTGTGGGTGGGGAGACCAAAACAGTGCCCTGGCTGGTTTTGTTTGCTTTAAGCAAAAACTATAATACATATCTCCTAAGATGGATGAACAATCATGATATTTTCTCTCTCTGCTGAGTCCTTTGCAATGAGCCACAGAGGTTCAGTTGGTCTGATCCTGAAGTCTTCAATCTCTTCCATAATCCCATTATCTGCTGTGGTGCTATATATGTGAATGAGCATTAAGGAATTAGGTTGTACAGTGTGTGTTGTTTGTGGTGCAAGTTAAGACAGGGTCAGCACTTTCATTGCTTAGTGTAATTTATATCAGAGCAGAGGCTACCAATAGGATTATGGGAACTGCTGTGCCTTTAAGAGCAGACAGGTTTTCAGCTGAGAAGCTTTTTTTTTTTTTTTTTTTTGGTGAGATATTTGATTTGGATGTATTCAGCATTGGGAAATACGCTGGCAGCATGGATAAAGTTCAGTGTTCTTTGAAAATTGTTTTTCCTTCAGGCCTTTGAAGTTCTCAGTCATGGGTAGGTTGTTTTAGTCTTTGCTCTTATTGTGTAAAATAATATGCTAGGGCTTTTACTTGCTGCTTAGGATCTCTGAAGTAGAAGCATAACAAAAGCCTGAGTTTTCAACAATGCTGGATACCCAGATGCTTTCCTTCACTTTTTCCTTTTCCTTGGATGACTTACGCTTAGTCTGTGTATCTAAATAGGTCTTTATGAACCTGACCTTTGACTTCAATATGATTTCAGCCTCTGCTCCTTTGCAGACTGTAGTTTGACCCTTCTTCTTGTCACAGTTTTGGACTTAGTATTTGGATCAGTTAGAGGAGAGGGTTTGGGAAGTGATGATGTCATATCTTCACACTCAGCCGAAAGAGTGCTTACCCAAGCATGACAGTAAAGGCAAATGTGCTACTATAGGTGTCTTTCAAAGGTGTCGTACTGATGCCATACGTGCTTGGGTTCATCAGCACTTCAGAGTTCTTTTTGCATGAAAATTGATCCATGCCAAACAGTGGTGGTCAGCCACTTTGTGATAACTCTGCCAACTAGATACAGTCATGCCTCACTCTCATTAAGGTTGCTAGAACAGACACTGTGTGCCGTCCCAGAGAGAAATGCTATTTAAATACTGGAAGGAATAGCACTTCTGTATATGCTTTTTCATGGTTTCACTAAGATAAAATGAAGCATGATTAAGTAATTTTGGATTCCTGCATCATGGATGCTGTTCTTTGGAATGTGTTTAGGAAAACAAATAGTATTAGATGAGAATAATGAGGTAGAAAAACTGGTTTGTGGTATGCTTCTCAGATCAGACACTTCATATTGGAATTTGGGTGTGTGAATGCCCATATGTCAGTCAGTATTTTATTCTTTCTCACTTCCTTTACATCTTGACATCTGTCTAATATGTACGATGGAAGCCTGGGTGTTTGGGTTTCTTACCTGTTCAGAGTAAGAGGAGATGATCTGGATTGATTTTTGGGCAAGTTTGTTCCATATCCTGTGTGAAGTCTCTCTAGCCACAGAATTACAGTATAGCAGTAAATCTGTTTCTTATCTACAAATGCCAGCATAGCCAGGCAACTCTGCTATCACTTTTCAGTTGAAGGAAATGAGATGTGGAGAGGTAAAGCAATTTCTAAAAAAAGTTCTCTTTTATATCCATAGCCAATCTTGTAACAGTTTATTGATGTTTGCCCTCTTCATAAACAATAAAAAGTTTGAAGTGAGTGACTTTATCTTAGAAAGCAAACTGTTGCTAAAATTATTCTTTGCTAGGAAAACTTCTGAAATAATTCTACTTCCTCTTATCCTGAGAACTAAGAGTAGAGTATTTGGTACTGTAACAACTGGGGGTTTTCAATGCTTCCATCAAAATGGGTAAACAGGAAATGTCAGCACACGTGTGTCTACAGATTTGATTTATAGCTATAATGGTCTTTCAAAGAATCAATTATTTGCATATAATAACCATTTGAATGAAATCTGCCCCAAGACCAGAAGGCTGTTCTGGTTTTGAATAAACGCTGCAACACTCATTCACATAAGGAACAGAAGTTACATTTTTCTTAGAGCAGAATGAACATAATTAGAATGAAGATGACTGTTTGGAAAAGGAGACTGATACCAGAATATGAGTTCATTTCCCTTCGTTTATATTTATGTATTGATCCTAGCATTTAAGAGTCAAAAGTAGTGGTTGGTGAATTATTATTATTATGAGCTTTATGAGTTTCTGACCACTCTACAGTGTCTGCAGTGTTGCCAATATAAAAGACACACCAGCGGTGCCAGGAAGGCCAAGTCTAATGGTCCGTGTAGTCAAATGCCTTGTTATAATCACAGGCATGGTTTTTCCAAGTTAGGCAGGGCGAGTCAGTCGTGTGAGGCCCTAAGAGAGAAAGGCCAGATTTAGGGACTGTGCACTTTAGACTTTTGCCCAGCTACATCAATAGCAGTAATGTCATGTGAGGTAGTGTTAGTCCTCACTCAGATCAAGCCCACAGTTTAGAAGAGCTAAGAAAAAGCAATGAGCCCTGCATCAGCACAGAATCCCGGTTGACATAATCTGGAGTTATAGCTGGTGTCATCTTAAAAATATTCATATCGAGTCATCTGAAAATTTGCACAGCATTTATGGTAGGTAATGATATAATCACAAAAACAGTCTAGGTGAATCTATAGATATTTATCCTTTTGTCATTGGTGTTACTTAAGAAAGAGAGTACAAGACTGAACTAGGTCTGTTTCCTACTTTGTCTATTCTGTTGTGATATGCTCTGACGGAGCTCTTTAAATACTGGGAAACACTGTTTGTTCAAGTAAGATATGTCTTTGCGATGGTGGTACTCGGAACTTCCTTCTATTGGCCCATCTTGTAGGGTTTTATGGAATAAAGTGTTGGTTTTGCAAATGGTTATTTTTCTGAAGACTTGGGTGAAATTTATTTGCATGTGAAGTACCTCTAATCCTCATGGAAAGCCGTTCTTATGTTTTGGGTTCATGCCAGTCACAAAATATAAGCTGTACTGAGAGAGTAGCCAGTCATGCAGCACTGAGCTCCACAGACACTTGTTGGATGTTAGTGTGGTTGGCAGTCTTTTGCTTAACTCCAAATGGAGTTTTGTATGGTCATGACAGGAGGCAGACGAGCCAGTGCTTGGCAGCAGAGAAAATCCCAGGAAGATTAAAGTGACCTGTTGGTGTCTATGTTGTGCCTTGGAGGATGACCCAGGTCCTTGATGCTGGGTAATGCCCTGGCACCTGGGATCTGACATCGTACTGTCCCCAGCAAAAAGTCTGAACTGAATGTGAGTCGAGGCTGCCTAAAAAGGCTGCAAGTCCTTGTAGCAGGTATTGTGAGACTGTGGGCTATTTTCAGATGATTCCCACCTCATCTTGCCCATCTGAAATTGTCACTGCAAGGGTAGAATACTTGACTAGAGGCTGTACTGTGTAGAGTCTCCTCACAGTGCTGGCTGCGTCTAAGTTTTTCTCTGGCAATACCAGCAGGGTCACTGAATGCTCATCCTGAGGTTCCTTCCAGGAAGTAAGTGAATTCAGTGCTCTACACAGTTGTGAAGACACAATCTCTGTCTCCAGAAGACTTAGAGAAGATCTCTGTGTGGAGTTCCCTCTATCATGTAGTGTGAGAGGTATGGCACGTGGTATTCAGTATATCAACTTAGAATTACCAGTCAAGCCTTTTGTTGCAAAAAAAAATTGCTATGGATTTCTGCTGAGTGCCCTGTGCCAGTATAATGTGTTACAAGAAGGTATCTTCTCAGAAACCTGGTGGGCACAAGTCTGCAAAATTTGAGAATATATCACATACACAAACATGTTGGGGGACAGTTAAAAGCTATATATGTCCCAAAGTTACAGCTTCTGGAAAAAATCATTAGGTATTGCAGTTTCTCCTGATGCAGTGTGACATTTGAGGAGGTATAAATAGCACTCTTATATGTTTAATATAATGTAATATATATATATGTATAATAGCACATTGTAATAGGTGACTAGATCTTTAGGTATTTGTTTCTTGTCTTGAGAAGTCTGACTGTGCTGTCCGTACAACTAGACTGAAAGCTCTTAGGCTGATTAATTATTAAAACAACCCACTAAATATTTTACACATTTTAATTTTTTTATCTTATCTACTGATACTTTTCTTCAAAGAGATTACAATATAAGAGGAAAACCTTACTACAAAACATGCTAAGAATTTATATCATGTCCTATAAAAGATTTAAAAGTGTGAAGGTTGTGTAAATATTTATTTTCTCACTCTGTCTTTACTTCAGTTTCTTCTCTCTTTCTCTGTAGTACCTCTCTGAATCTTTTTTGTTGGGTAAATAGCCAAATAACCTTTTCTTTTTTGAGAACTTTTATGTCCAGCAGATGTGTGCTCCCCTCATGTAAGATGATATATGAATGTACAGTAAATGCAAATCCATGTGGCAGAAAGTTTGCTTTCTAGAAGGTAGGATGTGCCAAGCAACAGTACTGCTGTAAGACTGGGGCAGACACCCAGTCATGAAGAGCACATGGTTTGTGTCCTACCTTGCCGTATTGTTAGGCACCATCTCTTAGCATATCTGTGAGCTGTGCGTCTTTACAGCCAACTATACAAATGTACAAAAAATCATAGAATCAGAGACTCCAAACCTGGAAATCACATTTCCTCAGACACTGAAGACACTTGGATTTTAATCTAATATCTTGAGAAAGGCACCAAAATACTTTGCTTGCTATTCTAACATCTAGATGTTTCAAAGACCTGTACAAATTGTATTGTGGTTCTCCTAAAAATGGTGCTTAGTTACACATATGGCAGTACACATATGTGCACACAAACAATGTATTATTGTTCTGGACCTTTTTTCTATTTTATTGCCTGGATTCAAGGAGCACTGGCACCAGCTAAGATCAAAGTCCTCATAAGAATAGGCTTGTGCAAATACACCAGAGACAGCATCAACCCAGAATGCTTTTGGGCTAAGCAAGTGAGAAGACTGGGATAAGGAGGACTGGGAGGAGGATGAAAAGGCAATGGGGCATAGTGCTGTTGGCATGGACTCCTGCGTGAGGAATGAGATGGGGCCTGGTGGGCTCCACCTTTTCCTTTCCTTTGTAGTTTGGCTTTGGTCTGTGATCTGGCATTACTGGAGAGTTTGCATATTTGGTAGTGAGTCCTTTCCTGCCTCAGACAGGTGTGAGACAAACCCAGCAGAAAAAACCTCACAGACATTCAAATCTCTCTTTCCTAGCAGTCCACATAGTTTTGTGAGACTTCCTTTGTGGGGGCTTTTATAAGTAACACACTGCTTATTCAATTGTGAGCTGTATTATCCATGAAAAAAATTCCTGAAAGTACTTGGAAAGAGAAGAAGTTTCACAACGTCTTCACAGAGAGCTTGGTGTCTTACTGGATGTATGGCTGATACTCATGACAGAACAGATCTTCAAGCCTGGGTGTACTTTTTAACAGTAAGCTTTTAATGCAAGTGTTCTTAAAATATGTATCATTTATTGCTTTAATTTGCTACGTGGTCTCTAGAACACTGTTCTAAAAATATCTATGTTTTAATCACAAGGCTGTGCTTGTTTTCTTAAAAATTATATGCACTTACAAAAAGGAAACAAAGCCCTCAAAGACCATTTCCTATTGCAATTTCTGTGTCACTGCACCCCATTGCATAACAAATGGATATGAATAGGGTAAATGACTGGCCATCAGTCTCTGTGTTTATGGTATTGAATGAGTGATTATTAGACTTAAATCCTGTTTTTCATGTTTTATTTCTAATTAGCTGAGAAATGTGATGTATCTTTACATGATTGTTGTGATCTTTTATAAAAACACTAGTCGGTATCGGTGCTAAAACCAAACAGTAAGAACTCCAAGAGAAAGGGTTTATCAAGCAAGTAAATTAGGTGGAGATCCTTGGGTTAGAAGCCATGGAGGGACAGAAGGGAATACTGTTACTTAGCTTTGAAGGGCAGAAAGAGGAATAGACTTAGCAGTCAGATGTTCCACATAAAATCACTCTGTTCAGTGCAGGAAATGAATGAGGCAGAGGTGTTCCTTCTCCCTGCAGCTGGCTTTAAGTCATGGCACTCCCGCCAATAAGTCTTTTTCCTCAATGTACGTATTTTGTGTGGCTGTTTCTCTTTGGGTGGAATTTTGGTTAAAAAGAATCCAGGTCTCTTGCTTTGCAATCAGTTTGCTGGCAGGAGTAGAAGCACCTCAACTTCTCACCTCAGCTCCTTCAACTTCTCCTTTTGGAGGACTTTTACGGAGTCCTAATGTGTGCATTTGTAAGATTGGGAGATAGCATCTGGAGAATCACCTGCTATGTTGTGAGGCCTCGTTAAAGAGAGAACAACAACAACCCTTTGCCATCTCACAGCCTTCACTTTTGTTCTTTCTTGCTGTCTTGCATTGTTTTTTACTAGAACAAACAAGCTATGAGCGCACTCAGTTGTGCGTTATTTGTGCCCAGTGAAAACCATCATGTCAGGCATGCGCTCATTGTGTTGATCTGAACAAATGTTCTGCTGCTGATACTGCACTCACTAGAGCTCAGACACAGTGTGAGCTGTGGTATTTTGTGACTCATGCTTCATCAAGCTGTAACTGTTAGCTGTGTTCTAGCCTTTACCAGCGCAAGGGACTCAATATCTGATCCAAACTATTGGGCTCGATGGAAACAATCTCATTGCCTTCAATCAGCTAGACTCATCCACGAAGATTTTGGGCTGAGTTGTCAGGATAGGATGTTAAATAGTTTCTCCCATTTGATTTTTAAATTTCAGTACATTAATAGACAGTGAGAGAGAAATACTGCAATGGCATTGTAGTTACTTTTGTGCAACATTTGAGGCTCAGTGGATGGAATAGCCTGTTACTGCCATACCACAGTTGACATGTTTCACAGCAGATGCCAAAAACACCTCTTGAACACCAGATTCTTGAACACCAGATCATGAACACTGTGATTCTACCCACCACTGCGGAAATTCCCTGCTGTGAAGAGAAGATGTTTGCAATTTCCAGAGGCCAGCCCAAGGGGAAGGTCCAGTCATGAGTGGTTCAGTGTTCCCTGTGGGTCTAGGGCTTGTACAGATTCCTCGAAGAGAGTCGACAGAGGAACTCTGGAGGCTGCCACAGATACTACCAACTCCCAGTCCAGGAAGAAAAGACAATGTGGGCATCTCTATCTCTCCCTCCCAACACAGAAAATTCCCCAATCTTAAGGTGTTTAAATGAACATTTTAATTTACTTGTTGGTTGTCACTGGAGCTGTGTAAGTTTTCTATTTTTATTAAATGTGACATTTCTCCTCCTTTTTCTCAAACATTGTCTTGCTGCATTTTTAGGTGAAGTACAGTGTTGTGTTGTTTGTTTTCTGTTTCTAAAAACAATATAATCTAATTTACAGAGTCTGGTATTCATAAAGACTTGTACTTCAGCCCTGTGAAATCCTGTGACTTATTCATGATACATCCTTGTTCTATTATAAAAGTTTACAAGCCTTTGGCTAAGATATATGATAGATATTTCGTAGATATTTTCATTTCTTTTGCAGGAAAACTAAAATTTTATGATAAATGATTTCATGCGTATCATAAGTTTTATGCCTCTACTAGTATTTTGCAGTACAGTAGCAGCACAAAGACCACGAGATCTCTCACCTTTCTGATGAAGACTGGAGAAGTCTGTAGGAATTTCAGGCTAGTTACAGACTTTAAGGCCCATGTGCTGTAGTACATTCCCTGCTACATGAGCTAAAGCAAAATCACTGTTAATGGATACTAGCTCAGTGCTCAGCAATTGGATCCCATCCAGGTTGTACACTCATGTAAGTCTATTTGGTGAAGCTTTTTGAAGTGAAATCTACTGTTGAATTAAAAAAAAAATAAAAATCAACCATAATAATTGTGTATAGACTCATGACCTTCAAAAAATATCATGCTGCTTCTCTGACACATCAGCTAAGATAAGAATTCAGTCACCTGGCAACAGAAGTAATTCATGAGTCCTGAGTACAAGGGCACCCCAAAGCATCTGTTTGCCTTGTAGCATTGAGTGACAAGAAATCTTCACTGTTTGAGCTGCTGGATGTCACAGAGCTCGTTGTCCTGGGTGACTCGTTTGTACTGAACTAGCCTTTGGTTGAGTTAGCTCCTCAGACAGAGCTTAATCCTGTGAAAAGTCTGCTTTACTTGGTATCTTGCCAAGCCATGGTCTCTCCTTGTATTAATTCAGATTTAATTAATTAATTCTGTTTCTAACGGCTTAATAAACTAAGGCCAAGTCTGAGAATGCAATTAATTTTGTATTTGGGAAGGCTCCACTGAAATGAAGACCATTTTGCTTGAATAAGGAGCATTGGGATGACTACTTTTCATTATTAAGGCTCTATTAGAAGTGAGTCACTGTCATGTCACCTCCTCTTGTCATCACATACGTGCATAGGTACAAGTGATAAAAATTCACCTTCTGCCAGCTGGTGACTACATGCAGGGTAGATGCAGGGGAAAGTGTTCAACTGCAAGCTTAACTGAGCCTGTCTCAGCACCCGTGCAATGTTATGCCCACGTTCTAGTTGGCACATGCTTTGGAACAGGGCTCTGTGAAGCACCTGTCATGCCTCTTGATGTGCTGTCTAAGAGGGGAGGTTTCTATTTCCAGCTCTGTTACTGATATAGTGCAGGGTGACGGGTAAATTACACAACGTTCTTTTATATTTCCACTTTCTTGTCTCTGATGTGGCTGAAGAATCCAGCCCTGTCAGGGTAGCCTTCTACTGTACAGTAAGAACCCTGGTTTATTTGTGCTGATGTCCAAGATGATTTTGGGACAGGAGAGGGATGTTCTGCCCACATTTAATACGTGACTTTACTTGAAAACATAAATTCTGTGGGAAGCAATGCTGATGTCTCAGTGCAAGGCAGTCCCTGCTAGGTGCATGCTGATTGTGGTACCATCCACAGCAAGTAGTTGGTGAACTCATAAGAGAAAATATGAGCAAGAGATCTAGTTGTCTTTACATGGCATTTTGTAAATGTAGAGCAACATTAACTCTGGCAATATCCACTAATTTTGGATATACCACAGAGTCACAGTTCCAAGCGTCTGTTATAATCTACCCCAGAAGCATCTGTACTCCCTGTAGTGAGTACAGGAACTTTCACCACGTGTGGTTTATGGGAGTGACTTTTGAGTCATTGTGAGTGGAAAGTACAATAGAACTGTGAGACACTATCTTTGTTGGAAAAAAAAAGTCATTGGTGGAGTTGATTTAATCATCTTCCCTTCCATAAGCTTCCACTCTGAACACTGGAACTTTCTACATTTTCTTTTGTTTGGTCAGTGCTTTGTGCAAGTCTGCTAGTCACAAGATTTTCAGAGGTAGTGTGTGTTATCAATTTTGCTTTCCCCTCTATGAGATGTTGAGATAAATACTTTTCTAGACACTGAGTGGTTGTGGACCATATGTTCCCGTAAAAGCTGTAATTTCCCACTGAGGTCTTCTGTTTCCATTAAGCCATTCTTTGTGTGTGCTGCATGCTATAACACACACTGCCTTGAAGAACTGCATTGTAACCCAGCTGGGTACAGTGCTGATGCCTGATGCTGAGACCTGAACCCAAAGCATAGCTTGAATATTTGGAGCCTAACCTGATGCCAGATCTGAGTGCAAGTGAGAAAAATTTCTTTTTTAGTTGTATGCAGCAGAGAGCACGAGCAAAAAGTGTCCTGGTATGATCAAGAGTAGAAGACTGTTGTTTATGCTCACAGAACAGTGATAGCACGGGGAGACTCAGCCAAACAGGCTGTGTAATAGAGGAGCAGCTATTCAATCACTAATCACACATAATTCAATTCACTGTATACCCCAGGCATTAAAATAACTAAAATAAGACTGTCAAATTTCCCAAACCATTCTATACCTCTGACATTCACTTTATATGTGAAGGTAAAGTTAACAAGTGCTATGGATCTTCCCAAGGTCCCTGATGGTTCCTACAGAAGAAGCACTGTTGCCTGAATTTCAGACTGGATGATGCTGAATTCACTCAGTATGCCACAGTATTCACATCCCTGCTCAAGCCCTCTTAAAATACTTATGAAAGTTTACTCCCTTTTTATTGGCGTTACTAAGGTTGACCAGCCTGTGACTTAGAGGGTGTTTGGGTCCATCAGTTTGCATCCAGCTCTTTTTTTTCATGTTTGTAAAGGCCAGCTCCAAATCAATCAGGGACGTAGATGTGGCAGAATTAGCTTTTGTTGTGACAGCTGGCCTAGCACGTATCACAGATGTGGGCTTATGCTGAAACAAGGGATGTGCACAAAGTGCACTGCAACTATAAAAATAAGGTGGCCAGTTTCCCTGCTGGGAGTTGGACACTTGTGCCTTGGGCTCTCAAGTGTGGACCAGGAGACTCTTGTGCTCTGTGCTGACCCGGCCGGAATAAGAGGGCAGGGACAAGGAGCAGCAGAATGGTAAATTGTGCGGCTTTCTTCTTGTTTCATCGTAGCCTTCTCTAGTTACTCTGGACCATTAGTTATGCAACTCCATTTACTATGGAAAGCATCTGCATGATTAGTCCTTGGTTAAGTTTTGGATGTCCAAATTAGGAAAGCTGGAAGCACAGGAGCAAAGGAGCACAAGGAAACAGAGAACAAATAACAGTTAGCCAAAGGAAGAAGAGATTTTGCACACATACTTCTTCCAGCTGAACTCTTATGAGCGACTGTTTTCCTGCCTTTATCTTAAAAATCCATTTTAGATTTTTTTTTTAATCCGAAGCAATTCTGTTTGTTATGCAAATCTTATTATAACTTCCTTTTCTCCCACTTTAAAATTTCATAAGAAAATATCATTTTGAATCTAAAAATTGTGTTTATGATATGCTTGCAGAGCAGCTAGCTGCCTGCTAGATGGCTGTCCACTACCAGAGGGTTATTCATTTCTATAACCCCCCGATATTCAGGATGCACTAAATGTATGAAATATTTAATGTTCTTCTGGGGACTTTTGCAAGCTATCATTAAGTAATCTATGAAAGATAAAAAGTGCACTTGTGATTTATTATGGGGTTTTCTTTCCTTTTATATAAAAAAGGCCCGAAGGATCCCTCTGTTTTGTACCTCTGGTTTTCTTCTAGCAAAAAGCATGTCTGTTTCCTTCTACTTTCCTTTTTTAACAAATAATTTCTTTCAGAGTATATGCATAATTGATGATCTGGTAGAATTATCTCAGGGTTGTTATGGGAATGGAAGCTGACTAACTGTCCAGGGAAGAAGGAATATTTTTATTTCGATGGCTTAAAAGTTAAAACAAATAAATATCTCCAAGCTTTTGAACACCTGAATAAATATTTGGCAGAAAAGTTGCTGTTTGCAACAAGGATGTAAGAGCTTGCTCAGATAGATGGCTGAAGGAGCTTTAAGTCTATGTCTAAGATGTCTAAGGAAACCACAGAATAAGAAAAGTGATATTTTAAATGAAAAGAGCAAGTGGCAAAAAAATAATTTCTGAGGACCTTTCCCTCTCATTTTAAAGTTTTCAGTCCTCTAGGGATTAAAAAAAAAAAAAAGAAAGAAAAAAAAAAAGAGGGCACAAAACTGGAAAGCTTATCTTTTATGCTTTTTACCGAGGATGTCTGTGTTATATATATTAGGCTGATAAGGTAGATAGATAGAATTTATGGTAGTAAGTATTGACTGACTTATTGAACACATCTCTTTGTATGAAATTGGCCAGGAGGCCACTGTTTGCTAGAAGTAAAAAATCTCTGAGTTCCAACTTTTTGTTCCTCACCAGTTTTACAGATATCCTCATAATTTCTGTTCCACAGAACATGGAGGAGTTTAGCATCTTTTTTTGCTATTATTGATGATTAGCAATTACTCTGGCTTTAGGGAATGATTCAGTTTCTTTCTGCCAGAGGATTTTCGTTTTCATTTTATCAGGCCCTAATCACGCCACTGTGTCTTGCCGTATAAAAGCTGCCTTTGGTAAAGGTTCAGTGTTTCTATGAGTGTGTGACTGGGGGTGATGCAGATGCACAGGGCTGAAGTGGAAGGAAGGGCTGAGAATGCTGCTAGGCAGAATGGCTGGCAATACAGACCAGGATTGTCCTCCTTTCCTAGGAAACAAGGTAACTCATAAAGTCACACCCTGTCCTTCAGTTCCAGACAGAAAACAAACTCTAGACTCCTGCTTCTGTATTGCTTAACTCTATGTATCTGGTTGATATTGTGTTTGTAGGTATGTAATGTCTTCTGGGAACTGTTTCTCAATTACCTCAACATAGCTAGCCAATTTAATTGATTGATTCCCTGAGAAGCTTAGAGCAGTATAAAAATTAGATATTTTTTTCTTAAACTAATTTATAGAACAGAAAGCATTTTCCCTTAGGTGTTTTTGGGGATCATGAAGTATTCTACTAGTGCTTTGTGGTGGGCTGGTTTTTGGTTGCTTTTTATGTCTATGTACTCAGTGCTCTGTAGGATAAATGGTAACTGTTTAAACTGTGAGAATTATCCTAAGTCCTCTGCTGCCTTTGGAGTAGCTATTGGAGAGTATTGAAAATCATTATCTCCTTGTTAAGGGATTTGTGCTTTTGGAGCAAGAGCATGTGCCTGCTGTCCTTGCTGAAGAGCTGGGAATGACGTGAGTACTGTGTCACTGGTGAAGCCACATGTAACTCACTGTTTCCATATGTTGTAACTATGCTGTTTCCATAGTTAAGAACCTTGCACAGCCTTAGTGCAATAAGGTGCTCCTTTGCACAAGCTGGTGGGTTATAAATACTATATAAATACCATGGAGAACATGTCTCTCAAGTGCTGCTTTATGAGAGAGAGAACAACCATGAGAAGACATTGAGGAGAATGCAAGAGGAGAATTGCGAACCTTTACAGCCTCAGCTCTTCCTCACATTGTTGCTGCTATCTTTAGGAAATGGATGAGGGGGTGACTTTTTTCTATACTGGTTTTCTTTATTCAGCCTTAAGTTCAGGCAAGATTAGAAGTAGAATTTCTGTCTGGATTTCAGCAAACTGCTGTCACTCGAACTGTGTTTGATTACTCCAGTACAACCTGGATCTGTGGTTCCGGTGAACACTGACACGAAATTGAGGAAAACAACCTTGCAAAGTTAATGTAAAAGGACTGTAGTTCCTTCTCTGTGTGAAATTCGCCATATCAGCATGCCATGAGGCAAACCCTATGGTGTATACCGTATTTTTGGATGCTGCTAAGGCTGGTAACTAACTAGAAAGCTGTCTTTCTAGGTACTTCAAGGTAGCCCAGAATTCCAGATCCCTCTTTTTAAGAAGCACAGAAACAGGAGAAGAATACTGTGGGTTTAGTTCAATTGGTCTTTTTTGGCCTTAAGGGCCATCATCATCATGAATTTGGAATGATCACTAAAGTGTATTTTCCATAGAGTACAGTGGCTGTCCATTTTCTCTGAGGGAAAATGCCTTCTCTTACTTTTAGCTCCTGCTTTAAGGAACCTCACTATTCTATACAGAAATTAAATTTTGTTCTTGCTATTTCTGAGCCAACTCAGAGCAGCAAAAGCCCCATCTTTATGTCTGGACAGAGTTCACATTCTGGTCCTTGCCACTGGTTTTCTAATGCAAGTTCAGGTGATGCTGCATGAAGCTCCCATGAAAATGCCTGCATGGAGCATGGAGAAGCTCAGTTGCAGTAATTACATCCCAGTAGCAGTGCTTCTGTAATTGTAATTGCAATATGTAATTAAGGTGATATGGAGCTCTATTACTCACATGGGCCGTTTTTCATTAGAAATGTGTGATTCTGTTTAAATTCTCAGGTGACCTACTCCAGTACAGTTACTGATGCCTGCAACTGAGGCAAAAATGCCAGTGTAGTCATAAAGACCTTTACACTTGGTTCACTGAACCTGACACCATTTCACTCTAACTTGTCTTTCAATCTAATCAGTCTGGACCAGAATTTAAATTCAGCATTTTAAAAATATATTGTCATGGTTTCTGTCTGGAACATTAGACACTGGTCTTTTTATTCCTCTCCTGAGCAGCATGATGGTAACCAGTGAAGAGGTCAGTGGCAATAAGAGATTGTTTAATGATAGACAAAAGCATCTACGAAAGTTCTGTAGCTGATCCCTCCTCTCCCCCAAAACAGTATCTGAGTAATGTGAGTGTTCTCAGAATTCCTTTTTGTTTTCCTGTTCTTTCACTAGTAAGGTCTCAACCCAGAATCTGAGCATCTTTTAAGATTATATATATCTGGTATTTTAAAATTGAGATAAAAATTGGATGGCTCAGGCTCAGATTTAAATTAGTTAATTAGTTATTGATGCTTTTCAGGCACTTAAAATTATTTATGAAGTACTTCAGATGATTAAGTATGAACTCTTCTCTCCTTTCCAACCTCCTTCTTGACATGCTTGGAAAAGGAAAAATGAAGAATTATTTCCATTACAATACAGAGGTGTTCTATTGCAGGATTATTGTTTCTCTGGAAAACAACAGAAGGAATTTTCAGAGGGCAGCATCAAAACGGGATATCTAAAAGTCTGAACCAAACAAGAAGAAATGAAATATAATAAAGATTCAAAATATCTAATATATGAGGTTACCTGAAAAACAAAGCAAAACATTGATTAAAACAAAATTCTTGAGAAAGGCAGTTGCCCTGATTTGTGAATGTTTAGCCATAGCCCTGGTTTCAAAGTGGTCATGTAAACTCAGCTTTTATTGCATAAAGATAAATTACATAAAGATTCTAAGATAGCCAAATTCTGCAACTTGAAGCCCAGAATGACTTCTGCCACAAAAGCCTTAATTCAGAGCTCACGGTTGCAACTCTTGTATCTCTAATGAGCTATAGTGCAAGTCCTAAAAGCAAGTAGTGCTCTGAGTGGCTTTTATGAGGTGCAAAATCATCCATCAAAGTTCTCCAATGATAATGATAAAAACGTATGTCAGACCCAGGCTGGTCAGGACCGTGATTGCAATTTCTGTCTCCAAATGTTTTGTGTGAAATTTCTCTTTTAAACTATTACAGTTGTATTTCCTCATCCATGAGCTTAGAGTCAAAATTCCCTGCTTCTGTAATTCTTTGGTGGTGGTGCTGCTATTCCAAAATTTTATCTGAAGTAATACTTAGCAACTATTTCTTGCTTGTTTTGCTATTGTCCTGGCTAAACCTAGGCGTTCCGTTTTTCCTAAACACCCTTCTATTCTAGTTTAACATATAGCCATCTGCTTATTTTTCTCTTTTGTCTCTAGTATTCTGATTTCTTTTTCAGTCAGGCTTTTCATTCTCTTAGTAATTATTCTGATGCATCTGAAATTCAGGTTATTGAGTAGCTTCTCCCCAGCTTGCTTGGGCTGGCTGGCAGCCCTGACTAACCCCATGCTCCTGTTGATGTCTGCCCACCACTTTACACCTTCATTAATTCATGTGTGAAGTGGGGAGGAGTGTTTATCACACCACATCCACCCCCACACATGTATCATGGATTGAAACATGCTTTGATAAATGTTTGTGATGTGCTGCAGAGCCTTCGGCTGCGAGATGCCGCACCAGGACACCGTGAGGGCAGAGGAGTATCTGGGTCCTGGGGAGGGAGTCAGGTGTAGGGAACAGGCCCTGCCAAGGGCTGTGGTTCAGATGGCTTTGTAGCACTTTCCACTTGGTAATTTTTGTCCTTCAGTTTCTGAGCAAATCTATGTTAGGCTTTGTTTACAAACATTCAGAACCACTTGTGAACTGGAACTAAAAGGTGAAAGTCTTGCTCACAATTTGTCATAATGCTGTGTGCTGATGATGAGCCTTTTTCTCTCGTTTCTCCCCTGTGTTGTCAGGTAAAATGAGAATGGTTGTACACAGAGTACCAGGAAGTTGAGAGGGTTAATGACTCATCCCACCGTGCTCTGAACATCACAGAGTGCTTGGAAGGGATTTTTGTCTCTACATAAAGATTCTGCATTTCTGATATAAGTTGAAGGGTTCAAGCAGGTATTTTGAAAAGCATCTAAGTCATGTATTCCAGTTTTATGTGACTATTGTTGCAAAGTTTATTGGAAAAGTTGTGGGAGGACTCCTGCCCCCATTTAAGTTGCCTGAGTGGTAGAAAGGGCAAAGCTTACAGTATTTTCGGATCAGTACAGCCAAAATTCTGCTACTTGACTTAGGCCTGCTTTTGTTTGGTGAAATTCCAAATAGAATATGAAAATATTTGTTGTGAAAGATAAATTTGTAGGAATTGTTGTATTTGATACTTTTCCTTTTTAAGTAGAAACAATATAAAGAGCTTAATTCATCACAGAATAAATCTCAATGTTGTTGATTGTATAAAACTACACTGCTCTGCTCTACATTTGCCTTTAAACTGTTTATGTTACTTAAAATGTCATTCCAGAGGAGAGTTTGGCTTAGGACTGCAGAGAAAGCCATTTTATTCCATGTATGGACCTGGTCTCTCAAAGCTATTTTAGTGAGTAGCTACAAAATATTTTTTAGTGAGGCATGATTTCATTTGTGTTTACGTGCATTGGCCAATTTAATGAGGGAGCTACACTGTTCTGCAGTTCTGCTCTGCATTGTTTCAGGGGAAAAACAGGAATTTTGAGGTGTGAGGCTGGGTTACATGTTTTTTAAACATTTTATTTAAAACCACATCTTGAAATCACTGCATTCTCAGTTTAGCTACTGAAGAATGAAACCCTTCTGTGCCTAGAAGAGACTGTTAAAAAAATTACATCTCCAGTTGGTGTTAATCAACATTGCCTTTAACAGAACCAAGCCATTTTTAAACCATTGCAGGCATTGATTCCAGCTTTTGCATCTCAGCCTTCAGAAAAGCATTAATTCCTCTTGTTAGAGCACAGTGACAGGAGGGTGAAGAAGATCCACTGGTTCTACAGCGGAATCAAAAACCTTTCTTCAAGATTTCATCTTTTGGACTATATCATGGCAGTTCTGCAAAAATCTGATGTAAGGATATGGGATAGAACTATGCTACTCTGGGAATGGCAGCTGGGTATTTGCTCCCAGGACAGCTTCCCAAAGGGAAGGATCCCCAAAGGGTTGTAAGGAAATGATATATGTTTGACTGTATCTATATTTTGGCACTATCCAATGCTTAAGAAATAATTTTGGGTCTTTTTCTGTTTTAGGCACCATTTGGTGTTTGTTTAGAATCCTCCCTAGTAATAATTGATATGATGTGATCTTTTAACTTAGAGGAAATGTTATAAAAGTGATGTTTATATATATTAATACTAGATATAATTAGAAATCGTAATCTTTTATGCCATTCAGTACTCCTTTGAAAGTGCAGAATCTGTAAGTAGCAAATGGTTATGCTAATAAGGCTGCCCAGTCTCCTCCATTTATATTCTGTAAAGTTCTTTATTCTTCTTCCAGGGGATTTGTCTCTGGAATTAAAGGGTAAATTGCATCTCTGACAAGACATGCAGCCTTTGTGTTGAGACTACTGACTGCTGACATCCATTGTTATAATCTTTATGCTTTAAGTGACCTGGAGTCAGATTTTCAAGGTATTTATTTGCTTAAGAGCCATTAGACTCTAAATGGGATTTCAGAATTGCCTAAGTAAATTAGAATCCTAATTCACACTGTAGATCTTATTAGGAGACTTCATGTATCTCCAGGTGCCTAAACACCTTTGTACAGCTGCCTGCTGGATACTGGGAACTAGCCTGGAAGCCTCCCTCAAGGCCACAAAACAACAGCCAAAGCACAACAGTTTTTGGCAGACTTTTGAAATTAGCAATTCAATTCAAATTACTGAAGAAGAGGTGAAAGGCTTTGAGTTTGTTACTGATGTTTGTTTTTCAAAGTGCTACGAGTCACCAGTTTGAGTGAGCCTGTGTTTCAGTGCTGGGCTGGATGTGGGGCTGATAGGACACATATATAGCCTGTGCCACTTCCAGCACCAGCTGGGCTCAGTCTGGAGCCTTTTCACAGTTCTTCTGTTGATATGAATAAAGACTTACAAGAGACATTAGCAACTGTCAGAGAAATCCATGGTTGATATCTCATCAGCTTGAACCTTAGTATCTCCTCAAAATACTGCCATTCCTTGGATTACTTTTGTTCAGCTTGGAATTCTTGCAAGTTTGTTTTTTGGGCACACGTTCAGTAGACAGTCCTTTAGGAATTTCTGTTTGTTTCCAATGAAATTTCTTGAAAAATTTTAAAAATTATTCTTTAAACTTACTACTTAGCTTCATCTTTCTCCTCGCAGAGAAATGAGGAAACATGCAAAAACTTCAGAAGCTGCAGAATTGGGTCCTGTAAATACTCAGTAGGTCTTCAAAAATTCAGCTGTGCAGCACTCAGCACTGTGATTTTCAGGCATTTTGATATTTAGATCTTTGGAGATATTTAGTTGTATGATGATTATCGACCTTATATATCTCAGAGAATTGGCACTGAGTTCATAACAGTCAATTGAGAAGGTTCTTGCTCAAGGGAGAAGTTTTTTTTCAAGCATGTGGCTAAATTCATCTAACTTTTAAGTTCATCTGTCCTTGACTTTGGTGTTATGTCCACTTGTATCAGGATTAAAATTTGTACAGGTTATGTGGGTTGAGAATCTTATGACCTGTTGGGAAATCACTTTGGGCTATATTCAAATACCAGTGATAGGTATGCAATATAGACATTATGTTTACTCTCATCCATTGGTGGTGTAAGGAGCCAGGCTTTTCTTGAATTTTAGGTGGTCTAAAGTGCTTATTGCAATCTTGAACTAAAATGCACAGTAGTCACAACACCAGAGCTGGGCAGTCTGAGCAATGCCATTTATCTCAAGGCTGCTGAACAAATTTGAGAGAGAGACTGATCTATCTCTGATTCGTGTGTCGACCATTCAACAAGGTTGTTTCAAGTGAGCAGTGAATTCCAAGGGGAAAATTTTGGGTGGTCTGTCTGGGTCTTACATCTTCTAGCATCACACAGTGGCCGTTTTTTCATTCTCTCTTAAGACTTCTATGAGGATTAATGCAAAATGATTCCTCAGAAACACTGTTGAGAGGAATTTTTCTTTCTTTATTTATTTCTAAATGTCAAATATTTGGTTTTCTCTGTAACCCTTGGAAATTATTCCATTGTCAAATGCACCTGGAATTTACTGGATGCTGACGAACACTTATCATTAAAAGTGGTAAAGGTAGAGAAGTCAAGAGAAGTCAGAGAAACCTTTAATAACATACAACAATGTGATTGTAGAGTAGCTCTCAGTAATAAAGCGTGGCTCTATATACCCCAGGGCTGGACCGCATGCTAGAGCTTTTTGTATTTGTTGCATTCTTAGAGCTGATGGACAAAGTCTTTTAATCTGAAGCAGCAGAGGTTCATATTTCTAAGTTAAAGTGTTTTGTCTGGGAATTATAGTCCTAGCTCATTCCTTTCTTAGGACAAAGGAGGATAATGGGTAGCAAAACACAACAGAGTGTTACTGGTTAGGCACATTGGTGTTGAGAGAAGCACACCATGTCATAAAATTTAAACCCCAAATTCCAAAGAGCTATTCTGTTTCAAAAGCTAAGTTTGAAATGTCAAGACAAATTCCCTTGTTTATTTTTCTCAGAATTTCACAGGTGCTGAAAGGCATGAGATTCTTAATAACAGTTGGGTTCCCAAATACCTTGGACCTCTCTGAATATCCTGAGGAGAAAAAGTCAATAACACTTTTCTGAGAATGTACCACATGGAGAGGACAAAACACCTGTTTTTGAGCAGTGGTTAGCAAAGGCTATAAATACAGCTGGGAAAATATTACTGTATTCATAGTTGTAATGGCATGGTGCTGTCACTTGAAAATGCTGAAGCTCTGTAGTGAGCTATTAAATGAAAGTCCATTAATATCCCCTTTAAAGTTTTTCATTCCAGGTTCTTGAATATGTCTGCCTCCTTTTTTGCTACAATAGGCAGTTTTGTTTTGTGCTGGCTTGCATACCAAGTACAGTTAGTTAATGAATATTTAATTTCCTTTTATGCAGAGACTCTTGTTATGTAGGAAAATACATTGTACAAGTAAAGCTTCAGACCTATTCTCACACTACAACTGAAAGTCTGAATATTTATTGTAAGCCTGCTTCTGGAAATTTTGGAGTTTATTCTAGTTTAAGTAATCTTTGAAATGGTTAGATGTGGAAGCTCCATGTTTACTGGGGTTTTATTGTGACTGTTATAAGACAAAGTGGTGATAGATTATGGAGCATGCTAAATGGGGAAGGAACCAATATAATGGAAAGGGTTGTGATGACTGATTCCTAGGTTTTAAGTCTTTGAGACAGTGGTTTTAGGGGCTACAATAGATTCCAGCTTTCATTACTGCCTAGAGACATGTGGAGACAGGAGATGAACCAAGTATTAAAGGCTTAGAAATAAATATGAGCAGAAATAAAGATTGTGTAGTATCTCAAGTACAGGTGGATGAAGGATAAACAAACTCAAACCATGAGAAATATGGAAGTATATCTTTAATGCCTAAGCCCTCAAATGAATGTGTCCTTCAAGATGGTTTCTGTTTTGTATGAACAAAAGGTTGTGCTGTGGTGTTACTAGTCCAGTTCACTGTGTATCAGGCATCAAGTTGCTGGTTGGTAGGGATCTTGAATTAGTCCAAAGTCCTCACAAATAAGATACTCGATGCTCAGACAAAGAAAGTATTTCGGTAAATGACATTGCAGCTTGAGAACAGAATAACTCCTGTGTGTGTCTGCTAGGTTAGGTGATATGTGCAGTGTTGCAATCTGTCCATTTGATAGCATGCTTTGAGTGTTCTAAATATTATGTTTATTTGTTTGACAGGCATTATGCTTTGCTATTGAAAGCTCAAATGATTCACTTGCAGTAGCAATTCATCTGTAATAATCTACCTTGAACATTTTTTTCATAAATATGAACTAAAATGATTTGTTGGGGAATCAGAATGAAAAGCCTTTTAGATTTAAAACACTTAAACAAAAATAGCTTTTCACACAAGATCCTTTGCAATGTCTTTCTCTTTTCAGCACTTTTTGTAGCACTATTCCCAGAGATGAACTCACTAACAAGAGACAGGGACTATAAGATAAGAGTCTAAAACCTGATCAGATACCTCAGTGTGAGCTGTGGGAAATGTGCGTATCATGGAAAAAACAGCTTTTAAAAAGAACACCACCACCAATAAAAAAAGCCCTATTGTTGTGAAGATCTGTGGATATTATTCTTTATGTAGTGCCAAGAACAAGATCCAGACTCAGGAAGTGGTATTTAACTTTATTTGTTATCTTGAAGTCCATGATATCTTCTCTGTAGAGACAAAGTCAAAGGAAAAGAGGCTAATTTTCTCAGTAGCTTGCAGACTTCCTCAAGACCTGTTTTCCCCAGGTCATTTAACTTAACTGCTCTATGACTGCTGAAAGAGAAATGATAAACTGTCTTTTACTGCAGCCTGGATGTCTGCAAAGAGTTGTGAGGATGAAAAGATGTTGTATCTCCTATTTCCATATAGCTTCATTTGATGGATGTGGCACCTCATAGTTAGGAACAGAGAAGACAATTATTTTATTACACTACTTGTATTATGGTAGTGCTGGTAGGACACAGGACCACAGCCTCCATTTTTCAGGCTCTAAACAAAAGCAAATTTAGTTCCTGCCCCAAAAAGCTTACATTTCAAACAAATGTTGTAGTGCAAAAACATTTCATCAGTGGTTATATGAAAGTATCTTTTTTTAATCTGCCTCATTGAAGGATCATATAATGAAGTGTAAGCTTGAGAAGAAGTGGAAAGCAATTTTCACTTAGCCTAAAACAATGCTGTGCAATTCTTCCTTATGACACTGCTGAGTGGTTTCTTGCACTCTCAAACCATAGTAATGGCTGTTACTGAATGTCAGTTTTTCAGACCTCTTCCAATTTGTTTATTCTCACTTTGTGACATCTTCATCCTGGATCTAAGTTTATCTACATGTTAACCATCCACAGCAAGGGTGTTCTTAAAGTAAAATATTGTATCAGTTCAGCAGTACTAACTCAGCAATGGAAGCTGGATGTATTGTGGGTTTGAAAAAAAAAAAAAAGGGAAGAAAAAACTCTACCCCAAACCTCCTGAAACAACTTGATTTGGAAGTCTTTCCTCATTGTGTTATGGTGGTTCAGTTTACAATACACATGAGCATACATGTTACAGTGTGTGCAGGGCCACAGGACAGATAAAATTATGAGTTGAAATATGGTTTTTCTTCTAGAATCAATCTGGCACTGCATTTTTCACTGTCTCATTATGTATATATTTTAGTGACTTGTGCAAGTTATTCAAAAGCCTTCTTCCAAGGAAGCTGAACTCTGCTCTTCACCACAGGGTCCCCCAACTTTCCTTTGTGATCAGTATGGCCTCAGCATTGCAGCCTTCCACTGTCTTGCTGCCAGTAGTCTGTGTTTATTTGATGGTCTCTTCAGCTATAATTGAATTGATCATGTTGCAAAATGGAATCACCTTCTTTGCATTTGAAGGCTGGTTCCAGGTGCCCATGTGGGTGTGATGATAAGGATTTAGGAGGTGGTATGAACTGTAACTAAATTAGAAGCTCTGTTCCTGTGTTTCTTCATCTATAAAAATAGGGAACTTGTTATATGCTTCGGTTCAGTCATAAAATGGAGCATGTGGGCGCAGTAGGAAAAGCTTTTATTTTCTTAGCTTCTGAACTAAAAAATTTTAAGCTTAACCTCTTTTTTATTGTTGTATTTCTTATTTAGCTTTAACATAGCATGGCAAAACCAGGAAACATCCATAGTAGTGGCTGGCCTAGTCTACAGTAGTGTTTCCCTTCCCTAAGGTACTCTAGTGCTCACAGTGATGATAGCTACTGGGATTTTAATTGGTGTCTAGTGTCCTCTCACTGTCACCGTGCCTGGATTTTTTGGTAGTTCCAGCTACCAGTCCTTGATTGGGTGGCTGTGGGCACCAGGGTTAATAGGAACGCAGGCGTAGCTGGTCTGGGTCAAATCCCTCGATGCTTTAGTTTGTTAAAACTTCCGATGGCCTCCAGGATGTGAGAGAAAGGATACAGCAGTTAAAGGTGTCTTTCACTATCACAGACTAATTAGGGCTGTCCTAACTTCCTGAGGGAATATGTAGTGATACCCTGTAGTTACCGAAGATTGAAACCAGGCAGGAGTTATTAGGCTGTAGAGGAGAAAATGTACTTCTTTCTGCTCCTCTGTAATTTAGCTCCTTCTATCTTAATGAACTGTAATCTGGATGAAAAACAAAGCTGGGGGGGTGGAGGGAAGAAAAAACATCCTCCATTTTCTTGAGCCTGCACACTTAGCCCCTAAAGGAGACCAGCAGTGTTTTCTTTCTCACTGTGGAAGTGTGACTACATGGCAGCCCTGCTTTTTCAAATTTGAGAATTTTTCCTTCTTTTCTCCCTTCGTTTTTGTTTTATTTCTCACTTGCATCGCTGAGTCTGGTGCTATTTTGCCTGCATCTTTAAAGTGAAAACAGGCTTTGTGTTCATGAACTTCTAATCGGAAGTGATGACAAGTCCTTGATTGGGGCACCATTGCCCTTGTCCTCATGAAATATTTTATCCTTTTCTGATATCATTTGACATGCAACTGTAATAAAGGCCAGTTTCTGCCACTGGATATGTGTAGAAGTTGATGCATGTTATGTTTGTGCAGGAACACCCCTCAGTGACATCTGTAATTGTGCTGAACATGGTTTCCTCCATTTTATGAGAATAAAATGATGCTTGTGCATGATTAAAAAGCCCTAACAAGATTTCTGGGGAGAGACAGTGAAATGCAGTATATAATAATATTTATGTAATTAATGCCCTGGGATTTGAATGAAAAAGACTGCTATTTTGCAACCATAATTTTCTGTTTCCGGCAGCCTCAGAGTAACAAGGAAACTGTAAATTGCACTTTAATGTCCCTAAGCTGTTGTCTCTGATAGGAAAGGTTGACAATTTTGGCTGTCTTGAAACAATGATTAGCTGGGATCTAATTATGATATTAGGATAGAACCATGTTCAAGTATAATGTCATCAGTGTGTCCTTCCAAGGATGATGTGTGGCAGGAAACTTACTTTCTTTTCCTCCCTTTTTCATTTGAGAAAAGATGAAGGAGATTCAGAAAAGTAGCCTGAAGAGAAACAAAATAAGTGTGTTCCTCTGACTTCCCCATGTGCCCCCGCCTATGGCCCTGTCCAGGTCAGATAACAAGTCAGGTACCAGGCACTCAGAATGGACTAACATCTTGAGCTTTCATTGTACTTCTCAGTGTGGACTGCCAGCTCTTTTTGAGCTGTCTGTGGATGTGGCTACACTGCTGTCCGTAACTGAGGTAGCAAAGTGGTCAGTATCCTATGCTTGATGATTGCAGCAAAGACTGAAGGGTACATGTACCTATAACTCCCTCTTCTTTGACATTCAGAAATGTTATACAAGCACGTTGTACTGCTGGAGTTGTAGCCCTTCCTGAAAATTCTATCACTTTGTGAGGGACATCATTTGTCCTTTCCATAACAGGGTTGAACTGATCGTAGTACCCTTGACCTGACTTAGTTTACACTATTGTAAAACAACTGAACAAAGTTCAGTCCGATCGATCTCCAAACCCAACACCATCAAAAGTCTAAGTTTCTGTGGTGCTCAAAGACTAGTAAAATAATCTTCATTCTGTAGCATGTCCCTGGTGCAGGACTTCCTGCCCTCTCCAGCGGCCTGAACATGATTTGTGTTCCTACTGTGCTGTTCTCCTGACAGCAGGGTTCATGTATGGGGAAACAAACACGAGCTGTAATGGTCTCTGTGATACTAGATAACAGTTTGCAGTTGTCTCCTAAGAGAGCCCTGTCCTTTGGCTTCCTTACAGAAAAGAGTATGGAAAGATGAGGGGAAGAGCTAGTTGTTGGTGACCTAGGTAGGTAGTCAGGGCTCTCTGGAAATGGGTTGTGTAGACTACAGGCTGATAGAGCCAGAGCAGCCAGCTTAGGAGAGTTGCTGTCAGGTAGGATGTAAGTTGTGGAGGTTTGTTTCAGTGGAAGATGGTATGAAATCATAACCAGACTTGTCTAGAGAATCTTTACAGGTCTTAAGTTATGCCTTGTACACAATGATTACTTTTCAAATGTTCTATGCATTCCAGCTCAAGATATTTTTCCTTCAGACCATATTTTCCGGGGGATTGCATTCCATACAGTGATAATAGACAGCCTAGGTCCTTTTGGTCCCAAGAGATTTTCTGGGAGAGTTTCTCAAGTGAATGATTTACTGTCTCTTGCCCTGTTCCTTCTCCAACAGAGAAGAAATTTAATGACCTCAAAACCAAGACACTCCAGTGTCTCTGGATGGAGACAGCAACATTTTTGCCAATGCAGTTTTGGAGCATTATTCTCTCTTTCATTTCTAACATTTTTTTGGGAGGCTTCTAACAGAAATCATGACCTTAGAAGCATCTGCTGGAGACTAGTCACTCCAGACACACTAGAGAGATGAATTTTGCTCTTCATGCCACAGTACCCTCACTCTGTGAAGTTGGAGCAGTTTCCTATGTGTAAATAAATGGAGAGTATGTCATCCTCTGGCTTAATATGAACCTTTATCTGTATTGTCTTAATCAGACCACTGAAGTTCTTTTATTTATTAAATTGTCTCCTAATCAGTGGCTACTGTTATATGTCAAAAGATTGAGGAACAGGTTTCGCATGTCATTTCATACTGAAACTTTCAAAAATTCTCTTATAGTGAAAAAAAGTTTATTTCTTTACATTATCATATTACTGTAGTTTTTTCTTCACAAATCTCCTGCTTATGTAAATATAAACTTTCTCAGTTGAATATCCTAGTGTTGCGAATATAAGGACTGCGTTATTCTGGCGTATAATTAATAGGATTTGTTTAAGTGACAAATAATTGACTCTATACTGAAGTGGACAAAAGAAGGTGTCAGTTGTTGGCATTGGTGCATTTCCATTGCATAGGATAAAGAGTCAAATCTGCAAATGTAAAATGTAGATCATGTGGGCTGTACTCTTGTGGTGGTACATTTGTATTGAAAATTGTGTTACCTGAAACAATTTAAGGAGTTATAGGAGTTACAACACTTCAGGTATTAATGATATGGCATCTAATTCTTGATAATTCTTAATAATTAAGTTGATGCACCTGGGGGATAGGTGACCCGCCTGGTGGATGAGGGAAAGGCTGTGGATGTTGTCTACCTGGACTTCAGCAAAGCATTTGACACTGTCTCCTGGAAAAGCTGGCATCCCATGGCTTGGAGAAGTGCACCCTTCATTGGGTTAAGAACTAGCTGGGTGGCTGGGCCCAGAGAAGCATGGTGAATGGTGCTGCATCCAGTTGGCAGCCAGTCACTGGTGGTGTCCCCCAGGGATGTGTGTTGGGCCTAGTCCTGTTTAATATCTTCGTTAATGATCTGGATGACTGAGTCCACCATTAGCAAATGTGCAGATGACACCAAGTTTCAAGGGGAGTGTTGATCTGCTGAAGGGTAGGAGGGCTCTGCAGAGGGACCTGGACAGGCTGGATAGATGGCCCTAATTCAATGATACGAGTTTTAACAAGACCAAGTGCTGGGTCTTGCACTTTGGCCACAAAAACCCCACGCAGCGCTACAGGCTGGGGACAGAGTGGCTGGACATCGGCCGGGCAGAAAGGGACCTGGGGGTTCTGGTCGACAGGTGACTGAACATGAGTAAGCTGTGTGCCCACATGGCCAAGGAGGCCAATGGCATCCTGGCCTGGATCAGGAATAGTGTGGCCAGAAGGACCAGGGAAGTGATTCTTCCCCTGTACTCAGCACTGGTGAGGCCCTACCTTGAGTGCTGTGTCCAGTTCTGGGCCCCTCTGTTTAGGAGGGATGTTGAGATGCTGGAGTGAGTCCAGAGTCCACCACCACCACAAGGCTGGTGAAGGGTCTGGAACACAAGTCCTGTGAGGATTGGCTGAGGGAGCTGGGGTTGTTTAGCCCAGAGAAAAGAAGGCTCAGGGGAGACTTTATGACTCTCTACAACTCCTTGAAAGGAGGCTGTAGCCAGGTGGGGGTCAGTCTCTTCTCCCAGGCAACCAGTGACAGGACAAGAGGACACAGCCTTAAGCTGCTCCAGGGGTGGGTTAGGCTGGACGTTAGGAAGAATTTCTTCACAGAAAGAGTGATTGGGCATTGGAATGGGCTGCCCAGGGAAGTGGTGGAGTCACCCTCCCTGGAGGTGTTTAACGAAAGACTGGATGTAGCCCTCAGTGCCATGGTCTAGTTGGCAAGGTGGTGTTAGGGTCATAGGTTGGACTCAACGATCTCAGAGGTCTTTTTCAACCTGGCTGATGCTGTGATTTTTTGTAATTGCACTACTGTAAATTTAGAGCCATACTATTTAGAGGGAAGGTACTGGATGCACTATAGTGAAGCTTAGAAGTTTGTGTGGAATCTATAGCCAAGAGATGTATTTGAAAGTTGAAATTCTTGTGTTGGCAAGTAAAAACAGAAAGAGGAGAAGTAAAACTATGTGTTAGTATTGGTATTAGAGTATTACACTATAAACTGGTGTAAAGCCATTGACTTCAGATGGTACTCTAACTGTACTTGTTGAGAATTCAGTCTTTTGAGCCTCTATGTACTCCAATTAATGCTGTTAATATCGTAATAAGTTATCTTAATTACTTCTGAAAATGTTCTCTTAGTTTTCCAGATAGTACCCTGGATATGATGGGAACTTCCCCAATCAATTTTGCCTTCCATGGGCTGATAAGAATCTGTTTATTAAAGGTTTTAAATCCTCTCTTTTTATATTCATTCTGCTTTGGCCTTGTTTATTCACAACTGAATGTCTCTGATTATTTTAGCTGTCATGTGCTCAGTATTTGATGCTTTGCATAGTAGAACTGGAATAAACTGACAGTGCTGTAAGATGTTCAGTGTGTACTTAAGACAATGGCCACTTAGCTGTCTCATTTCCTTAGCAATATTTTAAAGATCAATTATAGAGAGCAGTGTAAGCCAAGAAAAATACAGTTGAAATAGATTAGAAATTAAGTATATTTCTTCATGGTGTTTTGCTTGGACTCAGTATTTTGATAACTTGGTGCAGACTGCACAACAACCAGAATGACTTGTACATGTGACTGAAATTTGGATGAGCAGCAATTGAGCAATTCTTCAATATACAAGGCTAAATTTGTTGAGCCTGTTTCTTGGCCTGTAATGAGATTGCAGTAAACAGTCAGATGCTTAATACCAGTGGTAGAATTGCACATATTTCCCTTGGGATTGGAGGGGTGGCCACTCATCTGATAAACCCCAGACAGAGGCAAAGGTATAGACTTCCAAGCAGCTGAAGCAATGGCCTCCTTTGTGTCAGGGAGATTACCAAGTTGTTGGTCTCTTTCTGAAATAATGTATTGGTATGTTTGGTTTGGTTTAGTTTGGTTTTTTTCTGACAGGCAATCAATCAGTCTTGACTGAGTAGCTGTGAATGAATGAGTCATGGGATCAACTAAACTTGAAGATGAGCATTTAGACTGTAGTTTGAGGTTTGTTTGATTGCTTAGTAATACAGCAGGGAAGGACTGGGGGAATTTTCATTTTACCCGTTGTGGATTTGACTGGGGTTTGGGGAGAGACAGCATGTCAAATAGATGCTGGCTGCTTATAATCTGAACACTATGCATTTAAACCCTGGATGGTGGAGATGTCTGGGAGGGAGGACTCTGAAGCTCACTGAGGCTGGATTGCCTGTATGCAAATTAAGACAAATCCTTAGCAAGGTTGCCTAGTCACTGCACAGACCTTTGCCAGGCCATGTTTCTCAACAGTTACGCCACAGCTGAGTAAATACACCCTTTGAACAAGGACCAGATTTGACAACTGAAATAGTGTTTGTCATGCTTTCAGGCTCAAGCACAAACCAAAGCCCTAAAACATGCATCTGAGATGTCATCAGTCAGTCTTGTTTCCTAAATGAATGGGGTTTGTGTTCTATGCTGTTGTAGCTCTTCAAGTATCCTCTATATCTCCTTTGTTACATGTACATTTTTTGTTACCTTCTTGGACCTTTTTTTTTATTTCTTGGTCTTTTATACATCAGGATGAAGAGAATATTCAGTTCTGCCACTCTGAGGTGGTGTCATTTTCATCTTTACATGAACTCTTTGCATAAGATTATTCAATTATTTGTATTGTGATAGTGTCTTAAACTTGTCTCAGTCATGAATCAAGGTCTGCATGGATTTTCACAAATGCAGAAGTGTGTATTGCCAATTAGAAAACCCTTACACCTACTTTGGCTTATCTTGTTTTTCATGTAGGATGAATATATCATTCATACATATATGGTACAGTTCCATTGGTTTTGAAAGCAGATTACAGTGCATCTGAGAGTCAGAGCAGGCATAAGGTCTGTCTGCTTCACTAAGTTATTCAATATTGCAGCTGGAGATGGGGAGGCCATATGCAGTGTGCTGTCCCTGCGTGACACAAAAGATTTCATTTGGCTGGAGCTGCCTCAAGCTGTCACAGGTGTTCTTCTTTCATTTACAATAGCTCCATTAAAATATAAATGACTGCATTTATTACATCAGCTCTTTTTCCTTGTTTGGAATACCCCAGCTAAAGTTACATTACGCATAACAAATGTTCTTGCTCCCTTGAGAATTAGTTTAATTACTGATGTAGGTGGGTAAAAGATCTATTGCATCTGAGATGTTAATTTTATCATGCTTTAATTAAGAGGTCAAGTGTGAAAGGCTGCAGAATACCTCCCACTTAAAGATGCTGAATAGAATGGTGGGGGTAGAAGGCACTGATATGATGAGGCTCTTGCGATCTGTAGGAGTATCAACTTTCCCTGTGCATCTCATTACATTGAGGCAGGCTTCTGGAAATACATGCCGATTTCTGTTTGCTCATTGTGTTTTCTACCATTAAAGGCATTTTCCGTCAGAGTCTTTGAAGCTCCAAAACAGCTAGTCTCTCCTTTTAAAGGTGATGGTCACTTCTCTCACTCACCACCAGTTTAGTTTCCTTTGGAAATGTCAGGACTGCGTTCTCTTGTCCAGTGTGTTTAAAGATGGGAAGTATCCTATGCCCCTTGTGCTCTGGCACAAGAGGGGATGTGGGGCATATGCTCACCAGAGGACCTCAGGTGTTACCATCTCTGAACGTGCAGTTGTTTCTTGCTTATGTCTCACTGTGAGCATGGATAGGTTCCATTTGGCATTTGGTTTGAAAGTCTTGTTTCTAGCTTCAAAAACAAGGAAATGGACTTGGAAAGCATTCAGGGAAAAAGTGGGCAGGCAGAAGGGAGTGTCTCATAACAAGATTAGAGAGGACTAGACAATAAGAACTGCTTCCAGCAGGGCATCTGGGACATTCTCCACTGAGCTTGTGTTTGCCCCACCAGCTGGAGCAGCAATGGCATAGATAAGAGTGGTTGTTTACTGGTTAATATTTGAAGATTTTCTTGAGAATGACTCACTGCACTTTCAGAAAGACTAAGTGACCAAGTGAAGCAGTACTGTTGCTCTCTGAGCAGCTTTAAATATGACAGTTAATGATTTTTATTATTAAAAATAGTATTTTTCATTGCTTACTGTCTATATGAATTGCTGATTCATGGACATGTTCTGTGATGTGTGATACAGAAAGTATCTTTTCAGAAAGTTTCTCCTTTTCTTGGATATTTTGCTGTTGTTTTTTCTTTTCTGTGGTGGCCACTTTTCTTGCTTTTAAAGGATAGTAGCAGTTCAGCTATGCCACTGACTTCCTCTGCATCCCCGGAGAAAGATTGGTGTAATACTGGAAAAACACAGAGTTAAATATTAACATCCACTACTGAATGTTCCCACTGAAAAAATCAGGAACGTTTCCAAGCAGTGAAAGCAGACTTTCCTTTCCTGTAGTCCAGTTTCGCTGCTTAACTTTTAAAACTACAGCTTGCTTGGTAATTGTAAATAGTTAAAAATTGGAAATTGGGAATCCTGTTTTTCAAGTGCTCTCACCCAGGCTGCTTCTCGCTTTCAGGTGATAGGGGAAGAATCTCATGCAGTGAATTAGTGCTGAAATGTGTAATAAGTTTTTTCAAGATAAGAGACTGATTTTTTTTTCCTTTCCCTCTGTACTTTGTCTTGCAAATAGAAGTTCCATTCTTGCTCTTTTGGTCAGAAATGTCGTTTTAATAAATGTTGCGATTTGATATTGATGATACAGTAACTCCTTGAGGCAGAAAGCCTATTCAGAATTGGGGTTTCTCTTGGGTTATGAATACACATAGCTGCCCCAATTTGTACTAGCTGAGGACCTAATCAGCTAGGGCCACAAATGCAGCATTTCCTTCTGCTGACTTGAAATGTCACCACCAGTCTCTGCTGAGATAAAAAATGTGCACAAAGGAAATAGTTTTAAGGAAGATGAGGATTCTTTCACTTTTAAGAGTTTGATGTATTTAGAACATGTTTATTCTGTCTTGCTGGTTGTGTCAGGTGTCAAGACTTCTGCCTCAGGGCACTGGGAATCCCTGCTCAAAGTGTTCTCAAGGTGTTAAAGCTCTAATCTTTGTAGAGAGCTCAGGTATCAGCTGTGGTAAAGCAGAAGCAGTAAAGCCTAAAAAGGGCTAGATTGGTTAATGTAATGTTTGTAGGGTGGTATTGCTGAAGCTTCTCTCTGTATATGTAAAAATTATGCTTGATGATACAGACTTAATCCTTCAGAAGTAAAATCATGCTTTTTGTTTTAAGTCTGATTCACTTCAATTTACGCAATAGCATCGCAAAGCAAGAGCGGTCTTGGCATTTGCATGAGGCACGTGCTTCTGCCCACAAACAGCCAGTAAGATAAGTCAATAAAAATAAGCCATGAAAGGCATGAATTGCTTCGAGATGGAAGAGACCTATTAGGCTATCTAGCCCTCCTGCATGTCAGTGAGGAATTGCTTCAACTGGATTTGCTTTAAAGGACAGATGAATAGCTGAGTAAAACACAGGATCACATTTGCTGTATGATACGGCTTTTATGCTTCTGGCTTGACATGTACATCTAGCTGTGAACCTCATAAGCAGCAATATTCCAGAGAATATTTTTCCAGGCTCTTTTATTTAAAGTGTAACAGTGATCTGAACAGAAACTGTTCTGATTGCACAGATGTGCAGTTTTGCTTTGTGGAGTGTTTTTTACCTCATCAAAGGAGAACAAGAAGAAAGGCAAAAATCTGTGAGTATGGCTATCTATGCATGTGTATGTTTGACAGAGCGAGAGGTCTATCTGTGTTAGATCAATTGTGAGAATAAATTCTACTACTCTGCCTGGCCATGGGAGGGTATTTTACAAAGGCAACCCATTGGGAAGAGAACAAAGGCCTCGCTGTGTTGTGGCTGTGCGTGACACAGTGGTAACGCTAAAGCCAGCTCCCATTTCCTATTAAAGTAGTGTCTCGCATGTTCATGAAACACAGGCAGTGATGCAGCGTGATTCAGCTCATCGGGAGCTGATGCATCTAGTTCTGACACAGAGAGAGAAGGTCTCTCTCTGTGGTCAAAAAGGCAGAAAAACATGTTGGTGCTGGTGTTCTAAGCAGCTTCATCTGGTGATTGGACGGGGAACTGCAGGCACATTTGTTTCATTGCTTTAATTTTTTGCATTATTTCCCTTTTGTCTATTATCATTCTCTTCCCAGTATTTGAATAGAGAAAGAGCTCTGTGGTAAATTATGTCCATGCCCCACTTCTTTCCAGACCTGACATGTTTATATACACAAAGAATTATGGAGGTATTAAAGAGAGGACCAAAGAAGCTCAGGAATTCTTTCGTAAAGCTTGCCACATTTTTAATAAATGGGCATATAGCAGAGGGAGTGAAATCTGTTGCTCAATACCATAATAGGCAGTGCAATGCTTTTGCCTCTCTCTGTCATCCTTAACAGACGAATTTATTTTTGGTAATGAGACATTTATCTCTTTTGCATCTATTAAAAGTCAGTTCCAGTGTCCAAAATCAGTTGGAAATAACATGAAGTTTAATGGTGAAATGTGTTTCTTTTGGATGCTTGTCACAGCTCTATCAAATCCTGAGGATCCTTTTTCACTTTGTTTTGGTGTATTTTTGCCTTGCTGCAGTGTGCATTTCCAGATGATTTAGCTATTTTTCTGAGAGCATCATATAATAGTGCGAATATTTAGATTGTGTAAAGAAGCTTAAAGAAATTACTTTCGGGACAATAATTGACATACCATTACTTTAAAGGACTGTTTTTCAACACTTTCCTGTGTGTGGACCCTTCAGGAATTTTTGTTAGCGGCAGATTCCTTCCTACCTGACTTTGAAAGCTGTCTATAGAAAGCAGACTTGCTTTTCTTCAAGGTCATCCTTGAAGCAGTCCACAAAAACCCACATGTAATAGCAGCTTGGTTGGACTCCCCTGGTGCCATAGAGAAGGAGTCCACACAGAAGTGATTGTGGTAAAATAATGCTATTAGTCAAAAAATACGGGCTCTGCATGTATTTCTCGTCCTGACACAATTCAGTTGAGAAAGTATTTTCACAAATGTGGACTGAGTAATTAATGTCATACTTGTGCAGGTCAACAAGCAGACCATTTTGCTTTATCTGTCCGTAGAGAAGCTTGTGTGGGTACTAGATGAATGCAATGGGGCTTTTGCAGGCATTTTTTTAAGTACCGTGGGATTTATTAGATGCCTTTCAATGGGTTTTCAAACTGTTGTATAGCATTCTGCAGGTGGAATGTAATTTTCCTAGCAAGCTCTGAAGTGCTTGACAACTGGTGAAAAAACAACTCCCTCCCTTTAGGTTTGCAAGTATGATTCCTTTAAAGAAGCTGTCTGGTGCCTTTATGCACCTCCATTTTGTTAGCTATAAAATGTTAGCATTTTGTTAGTATAAAAGGGGGGAAATGGCCAGGATATCAGAAAGGCTTGCTGACGTGAATTGACCCTGAAGCTTATTCCAGGAAGTTTATTTTCAGAAAGTGTTGATTATTCCTACTTTGAGAACCCTTTAAAGTATTTATGATTCATACCAGACACTGCTTTCAGTCTTAATTGACACCCATCTCATAAAGGTGACATAAGACTAAATACATTGATGCAAGGAATGTTTTGACTTTTTAGCTGATAAAGTGCTAATTATAAGAACCCGTCTAGTAACAGAACTACAGATAACAAACATTGAAAGGTTACTATTCCAGAGGAGTTATGTCATCTAGCTCCATGGATGAAACATCTTTTCCATGGAAGAAATTGCATCCTACTTGGAAGGGATTCTCTTCTGTACTGTACAAATCCTACAATTGTCTTTACCTACCCATTTCCTTTCACTCTTCCGTTCTTGCACAGAAGTTATTCTCCTCATTTGGCTCCTGCTGTACTATAAACAATGCTATCCTTTCTTCCCCCTATCGTCCTACACCCACTTTTGAACTAACCAATGGTTGCTAGGATTACAGTCCTCATAAGGCTAGAGGGGGGGAAAAAGTGTCCCTTCAGTTTCCTTTAGGGATCTTCTCTTGCTCTCTGCATTTTGTAAGTAATTTTTTCCAAAGGCATGTTCATGTTTGTTTTAAGACTTTTCAACAGCAACACTACTGCTGTTGTGCTCCTTGATGCTCTTCCTAGCTTTTTGTTTAAAAAGGCATTGAAAGTTAGTAATTAAGTTGGGGAAAATTATTTATTCTCATTGTATACTGTGAGTAAAACCTTCAGTGCTTTGCACAGGGACTGCTTTGTGATTAAAAGGGACAAGTGCTCCAAAATGGCAGAGGCAGTGACACTGCTCAGTTCCATCTCCTTCCTCCCTTCTCCCTGGCACTCAGGTTTTACAGATGCATCACATATACTGTGGAACTGGGCACGTGTGTCTTTCACAGGCACTGTGTGGAAAATGACAGCCATCACATTATTTCAAGTGGCACAGCAGTCATCCTTTGATGTGCCAGACTACTTTTTGCAGGCAAGAATTGGCAGTGTGTCAGACTCCTGTGGGTAGATGGATGGATATACATACCCTTTGTTTTCTAGTACGTATGTTCTTCTGTACAGCGTGAGCACTGGAGGGGGAAGTTGGTTGTTCTGGGGATTTTTTGTTTGTTTTAAACGTGGATCATGTTTGGCAGCATGTTTGGAGTATAGAGTTCAGCTCCAGAAAATTCTAGTGATTATTCCAGGGCTCTCACCATATCTTATCCAGCTTTGTCAGATATGTTCTCTTTGCCAGGTGTTCTAACTGGTTTATGCTTGAATACATAACAGGTATCGTCTGTACTTAACAGAAGTATCTTCTGGGAGGTTGAACAGTGCACCAGGGAGAAGTGAAAAGCTCACAGTGAGCAGTAATTAGGAAGCACAGCAAAGGGTGGTCTGGTAGTTATGAATGAGATTTCTGCATGAGATGCAGAGAAGGTTGCCCAGAATATCTCCTCCTACCTCCAGCAACTTCCAGTACTGTATCATCTTTAGTGAATGTATTAGGATATGTATTTTTGCTGCTTCTATGTGGAAGCAGCAAAACATTTCACATCTCTAAGTAATTTAGAAAATTTGCTTGAGCCCCATTTTGCATACTCCTTAATTTAAAAGTTAATAATTCAGATACTTTACTCTCATCTTGCTCAAACTGTTTGGAAGCTGCATGGTTGCCACCTAACCAAAAAGACTAGTGCACTTGCCAGAAAGGAAATATCTCCATATTTTGCCCTCACCAGATCCTTTTTCATGGAGCGAGTGGCATCCTGGATACTGTTTCTTCAAGCTGTAAATCAGTTTAAAAGCAGAATTTCATTTTGCTGTTGCTGCCTTTCCGGCTGTTTGGAATGTAGCTGCAATGTGTGTCTGATCTTCAGGGATATCTGTAGGAAGCATGTGTTACTGATTGAACTTAATTGGACTTTCAAAGAATTTCTCCTCCATTGCAAACCAATGGAAAGAACAGTCCTTTGGCACTCTGAATTAACATTAAATAAGAATGGTTCATGTCAGAGTTACTTATCTAATGGCAACACCTCCTATTGCTGCTATTCATAATAATGTTTGCTCCAGTATACTTAGGCTTTTGGCTGTTTTGTGGTGCATGGAAAATCCATGACTTTCCTCGAGCAATTCCTGCTGGAATTGGTATATGTGTCTCACTTACTCTTCTCGGCCTTTGACTCTACATTCTAGCAAAAACCATCCAGGACTTTATTTTTTGAAGAGGCCTGAATTTGTTTTGTCTTGCTTTGTTTCTATTTCCAGAGCCATTTATTTGTGTGGCTGAGGGTAGGGTATGACTTGAGTTTAAAAGATTTGTTCAGGTAAGCAATCTGTCACATTATAGGCAACCTGTAGTCAGCATTTGCCCCTCATGAATTAATACAGGGTGAGGGGGTAACTGTGTTTTCCATAACAGCACTGGCATTAGGCGTAAGATGGACATTGGATAGGTCTGATCCAGAGTAAGGATCAGAGCAAGGATCAGAAACTGAGGACGGAGTGATGAGGTGTTCCTAGCCCCAGTCCTTACTTCTGGGTGCCAGTAGGCAGTGAGGCATGTTGCTTTCTGAGAGGGAGGAAGAGATAGGAAAGTTGAAGAGCATTTTACTCCCCATAGCAACATTGTGACAGGGAGGGAAAAATTCTTCACTGGCTGGAGTACCAGTAAGAACATATCAACACATGCATAAGTCTTGTGATTGAAAAAAGGATCAGTAGGTTAGAAAATCGTAGACTCCTACAATGGTTTGGTTGGAAGGGACCTTGAAGTTCACCTAGTTCTGAAACCCACACCATGGGCAGGGACACCTTCCACTGGACCAATGGCACACCCACTGTATGCCTACATTTAGGTATCTACCGGCTGTGTCCTTGGCAAGTAAGAAGGCACCTGACTAAATAGTAATGGCCAAAGTTCTGAAGCAGATTTATTTGTATATGAGAACTTTTGTACTAGTCCTGCCTCTCACATAACTTTGAAATAAACACAACATAGTAAAAGTAATGCTAGAACATTCATATACATCAATCAAGCTGTCATTTATGTGGCAAGCTAGGAGAATGTAGCTATTTGCAAACTTCTATGGTATTTTTAGAACGTTTAGAGCACTCTTAAAAAAAATTCAAATATGATGAGTAGAAGTTACTCTGCAAAAGTTGCATGCAGAGTGTTTTCACGTTTGCCTCTATTTTAACCTGTTATGGAATCTAGTATTTTCTTGAGACCAAGTGAGTCTATGTTGGATGTATTAGATCAAAACATATTCCTGTCTCCAAATGCTAACAGCAGCACATTCAGTTCTCTGGATTTCAGCAGCTAAAGTAGGTGTTGCAGAAATTTGGCACTGCTTCTCTTTACAGAATGATAAACACACGTGATGTTGCCTTGGCTTTCATATAGACACGGAGGCTCTTGTCTTATAAGAGCTGATTCATAGACAAATGGTGACTCCTAGCTTCAAAAGATAACAAGGCTAGTTGAACTGGATGGGCTAGAAATAATTGTCAAATTTTCTTGCTTACCCCAGGGTGGTGGTTTCTTTTATTTTAAACTGAGAGAGCATTTTATTATTCATTTTTTGTTTCTAACAGCTGCATTAGATTTTTGTATTCTATAACACTTACTGGTTTTTTTTTTCTTTTCCAGGAGGAGTCCAGAACATACCTGTAGAGCTGCAGCTTCTCTTTCTCCGAGCTCTGCCAAAGGTATGTTAATGTATGTTACACACTGTTACTCTCCTCTGTGTTCATCTAAATTGCACTGTGGAAATTTCCAGAAAAGTGGCATTCAAATCTATTGGCAGGAGACGACTACTTCCTTGATTTTTGAATGCAGTATTTCAAAAACAATACAAAAGTCTTCTCTAGAGAGTTGCACTGAATCAGAACTAAGCTTGAGAATTCCGGTTAATACATATAACAGTGACCATCCCTCTTGTACACTGTTGCAAATGTGTTCAAGTTTAGGCTGCCTGATAATAGCTAATACATGTTTCAGACGCTGAAGAACAACAACAGAGCTATTTAATAGCAGGTGTACACTGGTTTCAAAGTGTCTGGTAATTAATGATTCCCCATATTATACTCTAACTCCTGAGCAAAAAACGTGGCATAAGGGAGGCACTGTTTCCTTCCGTTGCCAAGTCTGGGAGTCTTCCTCGCTCTCTGTAAGAATGTCTGGATTTCAAGTTGGGCACTGAATCAAGACTATACTGTTCCTCCTCAGCAGCTTGGTACCTGAAGGAGTTTTACCAGGAGAACTGCCTGACACAGAGAAAGTGGTTTCAGCAGATGTGTAACATTTTGACCTAAAAATAGGATAACATGGTGAATAAGAACCTGATGTTCAAAGGTTCAAAGCTGTCTTTGCTGTCTAGTTGGTTGTATAACTTGGAAGAATTGAAATAGCTTTGTGGTGATAATTATTAACATATGATTGCAGAGTTAAGAGTAAACAGTGTTTTTCTATAAATGTTACTGTAAAAGCCCATAATACAGCGTGGTATTTCTTTTTTTTTAAAACAAATGTAAGGAACCATGTAGCCTAAGGATTAATTTTATATATATATATATAAATGCAAAATTCCTGAGTAAAATTGTAATTTCTAATAAACTGTACATCAGCTTGACAGTGCTTGCCTAGTAACAGAAAGCAATGTATGATGAGGAACAGTGGGGCTCTTTTTTGGATTTAGTGGGTTTTTTTGGGTTTTTTTCTTCCTTTTGAACAGAGGGTGGGAAGTGGTTCCTTTGAACTATTGTACCACACAAGTTTTGACTGCAATTTCTACTCCTCTCTGTACCTTCTAAGCACGCACCACCCTCTTGTAGCTGGAGCTGGCCCGGGTTCTCAGTGAGCCATAGCCAGGGAAGGTGTTGGTTCTCTTTCAGTGTTGCAGGAAACACGAACACTTTCTAGCTTTGCATTTGCAAAGCCAGATATTCCCTGACCCTGTGTGAACTCACAAATGCTTTTCTGCCTCCACAGACCCCTCTTTTCAGTATGGAAGAAAGAACTGAGAATGAGTCGGAATTAATTTCCTCAAAGTTTTCCCAAGTAATTCTCAGCCACCCATGGGTTTTCCTGGAAGACTACTATACAATAGGCCTTTGTCTCCAAATGGATTTATTTATTATTTTTGAGTCTAAATGCCTAGCTTGACCCCAATTTTAAAGGGTTTTTTAGTCCCCAAGGCTTACCAGTTCATCCTTGAATCAAACCTTTTGAAGATATGACGCTTCTGTAAATACACAAATGCATCATAAATTTCTTCATACCAGAATGAATGCAAATCAGTCAAATCATATCTGAGTCCAAACTGGTTACAGTTTAAAGGAACCAGAGACAAAGTAAAACATCCATGAACGCAGTTTTATGGTTTCTACAGAAATACATTGTTGGGAATTAGGTCTGGATTCCTTGACAAAACTAATTCATGGGTGGAGAGCACACTTTCAGCCACCGGTTCAGAGTTCCTACAAGCTGTGAGCTCTGAATTCATCATGGAAGATTATTTGCTCAGTTTACTATTCTTTTGATTATTTATTTGGGTAGTTGAAACTGTATTCTTTAGAGGCAATATAAAACAACAAACAGATTTTCATCTTCTCCTCTTCATTTCAAATTGGTTTGCATTAAGCATGAAGGCATTGTACAGCTGTACTTGTCCAGCTCATGATGCAACAGTTAATTTAATTTGAAAATAATGTTCCTCAAACAATGAGGGCTTTACCACAAGATTTACATTCTCCTGTGAAAATACTCTCACATGTGAGCTCTGATATTTGATGAGCTGGAAAGTTCATTATGATTATTACATCTTCAGGAGAAATGTTCCTGACACCAGTTACAGCAGGTAGAGAGCTGGGGACAGGTTTTGGTGCAAGTGCTGAATATTTGCAACTGAGTGGGAATTTCTGTAAAAGTTCAGCTTTTAGTCATATAGGGCCAGATTTTCTAAAGTTTTTCTGTTCTGATCTTTCAGAAAAAGTCTCTGACTCATTTGCATCAAGCAGATTTGCTCCTTCCTGCCCCTTCCTTCTGATCTGTAATAATCATCACTTGATGAATCATGCACACCTTTCCTCCCAAGCAGATCGTAATTTACACCAAATCTGAACTCTGAAAATTGTGTTGGTTGCAGGCAAATAGATGTTGACTAGTACTGAAATCTTGTCATGCATAATCTTGAGCATGAGAGAAAAGATAGTTATTGGCTCACCTGTTCTACTGCCATGCTGATGTAGCTGTGGACCTGCAATGTACTTTTGTACTGCTTGGTCCACTCTCCTTTTAAAGACTGAAGTGGTGGCATATGTTTTATACCATGGAAGGAACTGTAAATTCCAACAGATTTCACTGTTACGGGATTTTTTCCTAATAGGGTTGTCTTTTGCTTGGACTTGCTTCCACCAGATTTAGCTCTTTTTCTTTCCTAATGTGCACTGCCAGTTGGAAAAACCTTCTCAATTCATCTCTTGGTCAAATCTCTTTCAAGGCTAAGACATCAAGAGTGCTGTTATTGAAACTGTATTAAAATTAACAGGAGAGAGAACCTGATCCTAGGATGCAGTGTTGGAAGTGGATGGCTGGACGTTTGCTTGGACTTGCTTCCACCAGATTTAGCTCTTTTTCTTTCCTAATGTGCACTGCCAGTTGGAAAAACCTTCTCAATTCATCTCTTGGTCAAATCTCTTTCAAGGCTAAGACATCAAGAGTGCTGTTATTGAAACTGTATTAAAATTAACAGGAGAGAGAACCTGATCCTAGGATGCAGTGTTGGAAGTGGATGGCTGGACGGGCACTATCCAGAACTCCTCATTCAGAGCCCCTATAAACACACCACAACAGTGATTCTTTATATCCTTTGATTTCATGGCAACAGGGCACACGTTAAGATTGTGGGATAAGACTTGTCATCATGAGTCTCACCATTAGGAACAACCTGATACAGAAACAACAAACCCCAAAGTTTTCTTTTCACACAAATTGTGGAAATCTGTGATGTGGTTTGTTTGTCTCCATGAGTTTTAGCATGAGACTCGATGACGTGTAGGCCTGACACTCCTGCTGTCCTTGTTGGATTTTCTCCATTAGCATCCCCATTCATTGGCCCCGAGGCCAAGACATCATACATTCCCTGTTTGCTTGAGCAATTGCTGCTTGTGCGATGTGCTTGTGCTGATGAATCACTCAGTGCCTCTTTGGTCCCTGAAATAAAAACTATGCATCTGGTCTGCCACTGGGGTTTTTTGTTTCACAATTAATTCTACACAGGACGTGATACAGTCAAGCCCACAGGAAATTCATGCCAAGATCAGTGTGAAAAGAGGACAAGACCATTCTATACTCTTCAGCTACTATTAAGGAGAAAGCGAAGATATGAATGATTTGTTTAAATGTTGTGGCCTTGGGGGTCTGGAGATAGATAACATAGAGGAGATAAGGTACAGTGGCTGTAGCTGAAAGCAACCTCACATCCATAGTGCTAAGCTTTCAAACTCTATCCTGTTTCAAACATGGAAAGAACAGATAAGGCCATTTCCGGTGCTACTGTGGTTTGTTAGACTACTTCAGCTGTTGGATCCTTTAGCTTTGAAACTGCAGTGTCACCAAAAACCTGCATTTTTTTTTTATTCCAGAGGCTTCTGACAGTCAGCAAGGATTGTATCCAAACAGCCCACTGAGTATTAGCACACAGCTTGTTCCAGCAAATGCATTAGTACCTATTAAACATTTATACAGCAGCATAAAGTTAGACAAGGATTCACAAACATAAATAAGACCTGTTCTTTGCACTGTAGAGACATCAGTCCTAATCCTGCCTAGATAATAACATAGGGCACAGCTGCTTATAGGAGGAAGGGTGAGAAATGTTTCAAGGAAAAGTGATTTCTGAGAACATGGTGACTGTAGAATGGGATTTGCAGGTCTAGAACTAACAAATCAGAAGGTGTAAAAAGAGTGAAAATGGGAACTGAAGCAAGATATCAAGTTTAGGAGGTAGTAAAGAATGGAAAAGAAGTTGTTAACTATGAGATAAGCTTGAATATGAAATGGCTAGGAATGGATAGGAGAATTTTCTCTTGCCACTGTTCAACATTCAAGTGATGTGTTCAGTATGCAGATCTGATAGAAAGTGTCTTGCAGATACTGAGGATGGGACAGAATGTAATAAAGTCTGTGTCTTTTAAAGCAGTACAGAGAGTTTCCCGCCATTCCGCGTGGTTTAAATATGTAAATTGAGAGAAGCATAATTGGTCTAAAAAGCTGTCTATCAACTCAGGTTCAACCCACTACATTTGGTCTTTCCTGATCAAAATGCAAGTGTTCCTTATTACCTTTTCGTTGTTGGAGCTCTACACTTTTTTTCCTTCCCTCCACCTGGGATGCTTCTTTCATTGTTTTGGTGCTTCCAGAACTGAATTTCTTTTCCCTAGATTAATACTGAATTCTTGAAACTTTTTGCAGCTGCTTTTTTTTTTTTTTTTTTTTTTTTTTTTTTTTACCAGCAATATCAAGGAATTGAAAACCAAAGACTGGTACAGATATTTTTATCTGTTGCTTGCAATGTGTGCTATATAGGAGCTACAGGAAACGGTGCATAATGAGCTTCCAGCCAAATGGAATCACAATAAATCTCAAAGTCTAGTGAACTGTATAGGAAGAGAGAGAAATACTGATGCTATAACATGAGCTGGCACTGAGCAGAGCTGTCTAGGGCACTAGATAGCCCCAAAAAAAACCAAACCAAAAGCAAAAAAAAAACCCAAGGAACCACAAAAACCCAACAAGCAACAAAAAAAACCTCCCAAACCCCCTGATGTCCTCTCTGCTCTGTAAACCCAAAACTGCCCAAGTGAAAGTGTTCATGAAGCAGTGAGATAGATGGTGTTGAGAAAGAACTCCCATCACTTGCTGCTTTCCTCCTTGCTTTCTGTTGGCAGTATTGGGAGCAGCAGGACTCCACAGCAATTTTGACACAGTCAGATTCAGCATTAAAATGCATAAAATTTTGCTCATCTTGCTGAGAAGCTTTTCACCTATTAAAACGAATGAGTGCAAGTTCTTAGTAGTTCATTAAAAAATTCATGTCAGTGCTATAAATTTAGGCAGGTTTCTGCCAGCTTTGGTTGGTGGTGCCTTGAAGTTTCATCTGAGATCTGGGCATAGTGAAAGACTCTGAGTATACAACCTTAATAATATGTAGCAATAATGTAAACTTTTGCCTGTTTATGAAATACCAGAAAGTGAAGTGACACAGCTCAAGTCCTGGAGAGAGACTCTGGGTAAGGCAGAAAATGAAATGCAGGACTTTGCCTAGGGCTTTTCAGTGCCTACGCACCCATTTTGTTCCTGCAATAAATCTGCATGTGGCATTTGGAAAGCAAAATTTTTCTTCACCCAGTGCTACACTTAATATTCTCAGACTATTACACTTCTTTTTGCTCTCCCTCACCCCCACAGTAATTTTTAATATACAGATATCAGAGGACTACTAAACATTTGGCTGAATGCAACAGCTTTTATCGGAGCCCTTGTGGAATGTGGGAAATCACATGCTGGAGATCTACTTGCACAGAGACAGCAGATTCAGGAGTAATGCTGTCAGAAAGGGGATGTCCTGCCACCAGCTTTTGTTCTCTGACGTGGTTATCAGTGAAGTGAGGGGGCTGGTCACGCTGTCTGCCCTGTCCCCACTCACCCTCTCAAGGCCATCTGTGAGGAACAAGTGTCTTGGCTGCAGGACACAGAGAAACAGCACAGCCACTGGCTACTCCCTGCTCGGGACTGAGACCAGAGTCAGGACTTTAAAGAATGAAATCCCTGTTGACAAGTATTTTGTGGACTGTCTGTGGTTTAGACAAAATCTGCATGCCTTTAGTTTCTAGTTTCAGGTTTGTAGGCGCTCGGGTTCTTCTGCGGATCTCGGCAGCTTTGGCACTGCGTGCTCAGATGCTCACCCACTTCTTGTGGCAGGGCTGGCCCTCCAGCCCATGGAATGTGGTCACTGCTCCTTTGGTACACTGCTGACTGTGGTCAGGACTTGGCCTAAAGCCAGCAGGCCTGCTCAGAGAAACATAACATTGCACAGGAGGGGATGGAAACGCTGCACCCATCCCTCTCCCACAAAACCGTCTGTATGTATGAGTGACTGGAAGTTGGAGTACCTTAAAATGGGTGTTACAGTACTGGTCCAGGTGGAGTTTGGTTTAGGTCTGATCTACGGTTAACATAAGCTTGTGAAACTGGCTTGAATTGGCCTGATTCAAAAACGATTTTTGAGAGATGAAGCAGAGTTATGGTAGTTTGTATAAAAGTCTACTGCCACTGCAGGCACTGGTGCCAAGGAAAGACAGATGGAGAGTGGGAAATGTCACAGAGAAGGGGGATGGGACCTGTGAAGTACCTATAAACTTAAGATTTGTACCTGTAAATAAGACTTCAGTGGCAGCTAGAAAACAGAAGGATGATTAGAAGGGAAAGTGGCAAGTGACACGGATATTAATCCTGCTTAACAAAATATTTCCAAGAAATAAAATTTTATCCAGAAAGAAAGCCAAAGAAATACCAAAGCCAAAGCTGATCATCTGAAGGTGAAATGGAAACTAAAGGCTGTGCCAAGGTTAAAGCTTTTTTTTGTCTCCTGCCCATGTATTATCATAGAGGAAAAAGCAGAGACTTATTTTTTGCCTGCCCCAGAACCAAGCTGGACAAGTTGATTAGGGGATGCTTTAGGATTGGTTCTGAAAGGTCAAGGAGAGAGATTGTTACTTGCCTTGGAAGGGGTGGGGGTGGGGAAGAAAATAGAGAATGAAACACGTGGAAAACATCTGGTCCAAGGAGGCATCTTAGAATTAGCTTAGGCAGGAGGGAAGGAGGAGCAGCTGTGCAACATGCAGGGACCACCAGGGCTGCAGTGATAAACAGAAGAGAAAAGGAGGCAGAGCTGGGATAAGGCTTCAGCCAAATCAAAGAAATAGGCAGAGGGGGGACCCAGACTGCAACTTTGTGACCAGGAGACCTCTCTAGTCTAGAATGAACGTGAAAATTTGGATTGTCTGTGGGTAGTGCACTGCCTTTAAGTTAGACCCATCTCAGGGAAAGGAACAGGGTGCTTTGGATTTGTGCTGAAAGCAGGGTAGGTGGTAAACATACAGGACCTTTTATCAGAAATGGTGTGTCCTTCATGAAGGGGGAGATATCACCCTATAATCATGAGGCAAATTATCTGCCTGGAGAACATTAAGCCAGCCAAAAAGGAATGGTGTTAGGTTAGACCTTCCTCTCTTCCTTGGGAGTCAATTCAGATGTTTGTTTCTGTCTTTAGAAGGGCCAACTGCATTGCTCTGGAAGCACAAGCTTACTTGTTCCTAAACACTCGGTTTCTTGAACCTGAGTTGTTCTCTTGGCTTTTACTTTGTTGCACTGAATTGTAAAAGATCTTTTAAGTTCTTCTGTGGATCTGTGGTTTCAGGACTGGTGTAAACTGATCCGAGTCCTGGCTGCTACTGAAAGAATATGGCCCTATCCCAACTTCACCCGTATTTTGTATTACCTCTGGTGTTGATGTGACATGAGCAGGTGAACTGAGAATAAATCCAGGTAAAAACCTACCCAGCAAAGAAAAAATGGTGCCTCACAGGCAAGGGGAAGCTGCTATGTTCCTCAAACAGGAGGAATACCCATCTGCAGCTTTCCCAGAATTGCTGATTGGTTTCTTGTATGTGACCCTGAGGCTTATAGTACTGATAAAAGCTTTTGCATTATGTAAATCCATGATCTGATAAAATGTGGCATCTCCCAGGTCCTTTTTTTCTGGAAAGTAAATTCTCCCCCGCGCACCCCCCCCACATTGCTGAAATTACACTGTCCTTGTTTCTGTAGGTGTCTGACTTCATATCCTTTACATGATGCTCACGGGAGACTGATCCAAAGCTCACTGAAAGCAGTAACGTGATAGATGTTACTGATAGCAGACTTTGGATCAGAAATAAATCCATTTATTATGCCTTGGAGTTGTACTGTTTATACTCCCCAGCTCAATTTCTGTATCCCATGGTGTATCATTAAAGACAAGTTAAAATAAAATTCATCCTATGCAGCCCATTGCCTCTATTACCCTTGAATTTATTGGTAGTTCTTCCTATACTTAGAGGACTCCTAGAATTGATCTAATCCCTGTTTTCCTTTTTTTGGATGAAAGCATCTCAGAGTGCTTGTACAATAACTATGCTTAATTCCAGTACAGCTCTTTCTGTGGTTTTGCTACACCACCATTCCCATAATGAGACACAAGAAATTGAAGTTGTGGGATTGCTTTCTTGCAAGTTGAAAAGAACCGTCCACAGACCGGCAGAGTAATTATACTGGATTTTGGTTGGGACTAATGTCTTTTTCCAGCCTAGGTGGCCTGGAGAAAGAAAACCAGCTCAACTTTCCATGAACCACATTAAAAGAAAGTTTCGCTTCCCTGGTGAGAAAAGCCACTCCCAAAGCAGAGTGCTTTCAGGGTGGGTAGGGAAGGGAGCCGAAAGGGAGTGGCTTTAGAGTCCAGTGAAAAGATTGAGACTGCTGAGGTTCTGCTCAGCATCTAAGATGCTTGATCACATTGCCTCACACGGCCAGTTTTCCAAGTTAGGTCAATTGCACTTTGGTTCCATAAAGCATGTGCATTTTTTTTAATGGATCCTGAGAAAGGTGAACTTCCTTTGCTCTGGGTAGGTGTTAAAATACCCCATGGAACTTCAGATTAAGCCTCGCAGTTTGTGACCTCAGTCAAAATGAACCTTATCTTCCATGGTCATGAAAAATGCTGGACATGGACAACTTGCTGCTCTCTGTTGAGAAAGTGTTTATTTTTTTAAAAGATAGCACTGCTGAGGAACGTATTAGAACATGTTAGGCTGAAAATGGGAATTGAGACCTTATCCAAAACTATTGTACTTAGAATCTGGGGTTGTGTCTGATTTCTGAGACCCCTTGATTTGCCTGCAGATGCTAGTTGAAGAGCAGTAGCCCTTTACTGCTTTTTAGGGATTTGTGATAAGAGACCAGTCAGGATAGATGTTCACCGACAGCTTTTCAGTGATCTTTGTCTCTGTGGGAACACAAAGCTGTTTTTCAAGGCAGGCTATAGAAATGGCTTGAAAAAGTCGAGTGTGGCAGAATTTGGGAATGATCCCATGAACCCATTGGTTACGTCATAGAAATGTTGGTCTAAAGCCAAAGTTAATGATCTTATGTATCTTAAGTTAGTAATTACAGGTATTAGTAAAATCACTGGGAATTTTACAGAGATAATAGCATCACTAGTAATACAGTGCATGCTATTCCAGAACTAAAATCCAAAGAGTGTTGTTTTGATGCATTTGATCATCCAGTCCATTTGTAGTGCAACTCCCCTCATCCTCGCAATACTGAATTTGAAATAATTGTGAATGTTTCCAGAAGGAAATGATTGGTGATGTGAACTGTATAATAAAATGTGGCAAAAAGAAGATATTCAGTTTTAATGTCAGGAATAACTGCATTATGTTTCCAGAATGAGACAGAAAGTTTTCACTTTTCAGCTTCGAAAGCCCTTCCTTTCCTTGAAAAATTGTTCTCCTTTCTTCTGTTTCCTCTTCCTTGATCTATATAGATTTGCTCTCCTTTCCTTTTCATCTCTTTGCTCCACCCAATGGAAAAGAGCATAATGAGAAAACAGAATTGGGAGAAATTCACTTTCCAAGTATCCCAAACTTGATTTATTACTTTTAAAAAAATACCTATTTTTTAAATGAGATGATGAAAACTCTGAGGAGCTGCACAGAAAATCTTGTTGGATTGCAGTTGCTGCAATAATTTGTTATGCTGTTTCAGCTCATAACACAGGTGTAACTCTCATCAGCTGGGTCTGCTGAAGGTTATCCATTTGCACCTTCAAACATTTTAGCAACTTTCCTGATCTGTAAAAACACTTCTGTGTGAAGGCTTTGTGCTAGGATACTTGCTCCGAGGAAAACAGCATTTATTGAATGACCATTTTCCTCTGTAACACCTTAGAGACTTCCTATCCAGCTATTGAATTGTCAGAAGTCTGCTTATTTTAGGGGATTTTCATAAAGTAGCTTTATGAAGAGGAATGCCTGTGCATACAGAAACATCCCAGAATATTTCCCATTGGTATTGATCTCTTATTCATCTACAGAACAAAATAAATGATTGCCACTTGGCTGTTGTTTCGATAACCAGCATTCCACTGAGTTGCACCTACTGCCCTTACTCCATCAGTCATTTCCTTAATGTCTTCTTACATAAGAGATGTAGTTGCAACTAAAGAAAGATAAGATTTGCTCTAAGTCATTATGTATTCCTCTTGATTTACCATGCAACTTTTAATTGAAAGAGGGAAAGAAGGGGTGAGGAAGAGAGATCTCATCAGTTGTAGTCAAGTTTTGAAATAGGGAAGGTGAGACTGCATCTAGGAAAGGATAATTGTCCCAAAGTTACTTTTAATTCTGTTGCTTCTCTAGCAGTAGATACATAAGAGAGTGAAAAGGAGAAAGGGTGGACCTGTCAGGAGTAGGAGACTCAGAATCAAAGCTTGCTGCCACAAATGGATCAAAGATCAGGACCTGAAGATTATTGATTAGGGCCTGTGCAGGAGGAAAGAGAACATCTGTTCTTGTTTTATCATCCTCTACCCTGCCGGGGAAGGGATGGCACTTACCCTTCAGGCTGGGTGAAGCAAGAGAGGGCGTAGGAGTAAGAAGCAAACCCTTCTTTGTTTTTGTATCTCCACCATTTTTTGACCTGTTAGCACTGAAACACTCAGAATTTTTCCAAAAGGCTATTTCAGCATAGTGTGAAGCCTTGCACAGGACACATGCAGTTTCTCAGGTTGACCAAAAAGTCTATGATTCCTTTCTGGTGACCAAACATCCTGTACAAGCATAAGGTCTTCCCCAGCCCAGGTTTTAGAAACCAGCTTTCTCTTTGTGAAACTCTTCGGCAGCTTAAAGGATGTATCTGTCAAAGATGGCATAGGAACTTTTTTTAGCATGAAGACAAATCCTGACCAAGAGAACAGGATCAGACAATAACCTGGATTACTTAGACGAGAAGTAACTGAAAAGGGGCAGCGTCTGTATTTTACAATGTGGACAGAAAGCAGTAAATATTTATCTGTCCTTTCCTTCCCTTTGAAATAAACACTTAAGATTCTGCTGTCATTCAGATAATCTGTTTCTATACTAACCCCTCTCTTTAAGGGAGACATCTATTTCCTATTACAACCATATAGAGGCCCTGAACTAAAATATTTTGCATGCCTTTGCAGGCCTCCAGGAAACATTAAACACACTGAGACAGACAAAAAGCTATGAAGCCCCTGTTTAAAATTAGGAACAGAGAAGGGAAACAGAGTTTCTGTCTGGTTTTCTCAGACCTGATATGAAAAGGCTCTCAAATCAATTTACTTAGTTTGCATAAAAGTATCTTGTTTCTCACTATTAATTCAGACAAGCTGTTGTACCAGCAAGGTCAGTGGGCAGTTACCCCTTTTACCACACAATGGCCACTCTGAGAGTATTTTTAAAGTATGTCTCATATTTTAAAAAAAGCAAACAACAAAACAACAACCTTGATTGCACAATCTATTTGCTAGTTGTTACTCTAAGAAGAGCCAGCTTGCCTTACACCAAAAAGTGCTATTTGATAATATATAAAAAGCACATATGTATTTAAAATCAGTGTGCTGCAGTAGGATTTCACTATCAGCATGCATTAGCTTTTGCAACTGTAGGCAAAGAGAGAGAGGAGATAGGAGTAATAGCTGCTGAAGTCATTGTGGAAAAACTCCTGTTGGTGAATAACTTTGCCCATGAAAGTAGTTACACTGGAGTAGGTGTACTGGAGTGAACAAGGAACAGTCACAAGTGCAGAGGTTTGAAAGGGTGCTGCCCTTTAGAAGTAGAAAGTCACTTCAGGATGACTTTTAAGGATAGTACCTAACTTCTGAATTGTGGTTACCATTCAAAATTTCCAAAGAGTTATGCTACTCTGGGCCTTGATGTACATAGTTAATTCCCCATCTGTGAAGTGGACCTAATAATACAGATAATTTCTCATTAAGGACCGTTGTGAAAACTAGATAAATGGGAGTATGAGAATGGGCACAGTTGTGGCTCAAAGATCCTTCTAATGTAGACTGCTGGTCTGGCAGTGGTCGGTGTCAATGATTTAGGGGAAGGATTAATGAATAGGGCAAATTCAAATTGTTACCACACCTGAGATATCCACACCTTCTAGTGACTTGTGGTTGATAGCTTCCCAAGACAAAAGTTCTAGGATTAGGACTGTTCTTTCATTTTTTTGAATTTCATTTTTTGAGTTTGCTCACAGAGTGGACTTCCACAAGATCCTGGGCAACAAGCCCTGCAGTCCTTCTATGCATGATGTGAGAAATAACTTCCTTTTGTTTGTTTTGAAACTTCTGCCTTAAGATTGGGTTCAGTGCCCCTTAGTTGTTGTTACCAGAAGGAGTGGGCTGCCATTCCCAGATTAGCATTTTTGGTGCATTTCATGATTTCATAGAACACTCTCTCATCTCCCCTCTGCCAGCTCTTTCTCAGACTGAAGAATCCTTGTTTATTCAGTGTCTCCCGGTCAAACAGTTGAGGAGCTTTCGTTGTTCTTACCTCCTTCCTCTGTTCTTTATCTAGATTTAACTTTGAGGTGTTAATCTCTAAGAGGCATGCTATCAATTCTAAATGTTGCTATCAGTGAGCTCGTGTTTGTTGTTTGCTTGGGACTTCTTGGTGGGAAGTCATTCGAGATGAATATTACATCGTGTGAAGGCTTAAGTGTTACAAAGCACATGTGTATTACAGCTTGCATGGTGGAGAGGGAGTTCTGTTAGGGATCTGCTTTCCCCTAGTGAGATGTAATGATTTTGAAAACAGAGAGCTGACTATCTACTGTTATTTTTATTACTAAGTGGAGCTAGAGCCACTTTCTTAAAGAGTAATGCAGGGGAAGAGTGACATTCAAAAGAAAAATTACTTTGCTTACTGAGACTCCAGAATGAAATGAATTTACACCTAGGAAAGTTAGTAAAAAATTGCCTGGACATCCTCTTCCTTTCTACAGCAGCTGTTTCCACTCTGTATTTTAATGAGTGGGCTGAACAAAAATCTTTGGGGAAGGGCTTTCCCCTCCCTCCCCCCTCTTTGGGATCCCTATGTAAAAGGCTGCACTACAGTATCGTTGTCTGTGCTTCTGTTGAATGAGTAAATGCCTGTGGCTGGACGGTCCAAAGGAAAGGCTACATCATGTTCTCAGCTAGTTAAGCTCCTTAATGCAATCTTTTAAAAAATTTCCTGGATATTCCACTGATGTGATTTTGGCTGCAAGAAGTAAGTATTTAAAACCTCAGAAGGTTTAAGACCTTCCCAATCTCTTGTAAATTTTCTGCTATAAATAACTTGTGGAGTGTCTGCTGGTTTTGGAGGTAGATTCTGTTTCAATTACTTCATTTTATATTTCCTGTTAACTGTTTGTGTATGCTCTGAATGATTTTTAATTTCCTTAAAGTTGCATACTGAGATTCTTGGAGGAAAGTAACTTAAATAGTGCTGTCTATGAAGTGTAGTAGAAAGTATTGATTCCCTTTTACTGTTTAACAAAATGAGACAGACTTATCACTACAGATGTTATTTCCAAGCTACTTTTTGAGTCCCCTATTTCTTGATTCATCTCTGCCTGCTGAGTGACTTTATTTTTTTCATTCTGGTTGTGTAGTTTTATTCAGTGTCCAATCAGTCACTCTTATGTGTGCTGAGAACATCTGCTTTGCAAATTTCTGTGTGCTTTCACAGTAATACAATAATTTTTCTGTCTTTTATATGATTTCTTATACGAAGCAGAACTGAGAAAATGGTGAAAGCAGCGGCACTTTTTTTTTTCCTTCTGCACTAGATTACATTCACTAAACTCAGCAAATAGCAGAATTCCCCCTGGAGTACTGGGAAACAGCCCAAACTCACTACAGTTGCATTTTGCTGGACTATTCTTGTAGTAGGCTTTTCTTTTTTTCTTCTCTTTCTCTTTTATGGTCTGTTGAAATTCTTTCTGTTGTAACTGCATTCCTGATCAATTCCATTCTCAGATAGGCATCTCTTGCCTATTAAATTTCCCCAAATGAATATCCTGAAACAAAAGAGATGCTGTGCATAAACTGCAAATTCAAGTTGAGATTTTTTTTTTACTAAAACTGGAAGTAAGGTGGGCTCAATTTCAAGCCTCCTTAATAATTAAATTAATTTGTGGCTTAAATTATTGTCTTAATTTAACAGAAAGTTGAGGCTGACATTAAGCCTTTGAAACTTAAAGTTTGGGTTTGATTCTAGATTTCTCAGCTGCAGCTGGAACAATTTAGGGCCAGACTCAAACTTGCTGATTTGACTCAATAATTAGTAGCACATTTCAAACATTTTGAATGAGACCTAGGGTTAGGTCTTTCTTAGTTATTCTGGCTCACATATGGGAGAATTTCTTTCATTTCAAAAGTTCAGGTGTCTTTGAGCATGCAGGTGCTTTGACTTAAGACAGGCATTGTGGTTGATATCAGGGCAGGTTCTTCACTGTCATTTTCCAATTTTATTCTACTCCAGTAATCACCTGCATGAGTCCTGGCAATATTCACCTCACCTGAGATTGGCATGGCAGCAAATAGCCCGTGCTCCCCCATAACAGGGTGTGACTGCACTGGGCTTTCCTATGGCCACGAGTAGCCTGTGTTGTGGAGAGAGCCCAGCAATTGCTCTGGGGTGCCAGAGTTCTTCCACAAACTCTGGTTTAAGAAATTAAATCTGGGTTTCATTCTGGCATAGCTCCAGGCTATGAACAGCCCCTCTGTTCTAGTTGGGAAAACCAAGATAAAATTAAGCAGAGGGGTTACAGTAAATCCAGGGTCATTTAAAAACCACCTTGATTTCGGTAGATTTGGGTGATAGCTGAAGATAGTAACCTTGTCTCTTTTCTCATGATTGACTTCAACTTAAAATTTCCTTTAGGTACTCATCATATTGCTTGGCAATTTCTGGTCATTCTGAAAGGCTGGAGCTACATTTTATATTGTTGCACGTAAAGCAGCCTGCTGCTGCTCCCAAGCAAAGAGGAGTCCCACCCTGCAGCATCCATGAGTGCTTTCCCAGTTCTCCCATCAGTGCCTTGAGATAGCTGCTAATGGCCTGAGCTCAGGAGGCTGAACAGCCCTGAACACCATGACTCAGTTTTCTGTTAAGTTTTTCCTGAATATTTTCTTGACACTTAAATGACAAAGTTTGTTATTCCACAGCTTCCTAAGGCATACAGTTCAATAGAGGCAGTCATTTAGAGGAAGAGCCAGAACCCAGAGTGTGGCTAATAGCTTTTAAAGCACCTTGTAGAGAACTTACTGCCTGCTCTGCAGGAGAGATTTCCCTTGAGACTCCTCTGAGGTGACTGAATGGTCTCCCCTTACGTAAAATATCCTCTCTATATGGCCATCGTATGATAATTTACTGTCTTGCACACCTATGGTCCGTGGCTAACAAGTGAGAGAAATAACTACATGGAGGCATAACTGGGCAGAGCACCCTTGTCCAGCCTCCCCTGTGGCAGATGAAAAAGCTTTGGCAGTGAACTGGGGCTCACTAAGAGGAGCAAGTTTAATATCTAACTCTGTGTGATCTCTAGCATTTCATTTCATCTGTCTGCATAAAATTTCCCTACCTGTGAATGTAATGATGCTTCATTTGTCTGTATTGGCTGTGAACTAGTCTGATAAGATGTCTAGTCTTATACACACCTAGCACATTAGGGATAGGATTTGACTGGACCTTTAGGTAATGCTGTGATAAAAATATTGAAATATGAAAACATTATTTCAGGTAACTGCTTCATCTATATTTATCCATATAAAAGGCATATGCTGAATTAAAGAACTCCTGAAAGCTTCATTAGAAAAGAGTCATATCTGTCACACAGAGCATGTTTGTTTTTCTTCTCTTCAGTCAATACACAGAAGTGAGAGATTTGTCTCTCATTTTTTATTGTAATTTCTGGAAATATCTGAAGGGAGGGAAGCATTGATTTATATATTGATGTCCCTTACTACGCAAGCTGCAGTAATGTTTAGCACATGATCATGTGTTAATATAACTTTTAAAATTATTTTTAGATTCCATTAAAATCTGTTGGCTCTGTATGTGGTAGGTTCCCCAGGACCAAGAGCACATAACTCAGGGCTGTCCTGTTGTATAAGAAGTCCCATCCAGCCCCTAACTTGATTAGCTTTTGAATTCCCACAGTTGTATGTTCTGAGCAAACAAGACTTGTAGGATCCATTCAATTTTCACAGAGAATAAACTCTGAAGTCTGGGGTTTTTGTCTATATCTCATCATTGTGCCAGGTTATGAGAAGCTTTTGGCACTCAAATCTTTGCTGACCTGTTTTGCAGCTTGCTCTCAGACACCTCTGCAGAGTTTCCATCCTTACTCAGTGCCCTAATATGTTCTATGTGACTAAATGATTCTCAACTCTGCTGAATCTGATGTTGGGGTAAAAAAATTGAAGAAAAATGGGCAAACAGCAAATTTGTGTCCTCATTAATGAGTAATGGACAGGGCAAAATAATAAAAGAGTTATAGATGGTGTTATTTAAATATATGATTTTCTACTTCATGTGGAAGTGATACTTTAAAGATTTTATGAAATTAATGAATTTGATGAAGAATAGAATACTAATTGTCTGTAACTATATACTTTGTGGATAGTATGCATAGAAAGGCTGTCATCCATGAAGTAATAAAAAGGTGTAGGCACATTTTTCTTTCAATGTACACAGCATTCTCATTCTTCCCAAATTATTCATGTCAGGGAGTCAGGATGGCTGGGGTAGGAGAGAAGGTGGAGTTCGTAGAAGTAAAGGAATCATTAATGATGCTGTCAGAAGTCAAATGGCACTGGGAATCACTTAGGACCTATGTTTTTCTGTGTTACACTTCCTAAATTATTTTGTGATTGGACAGACAAAAGCACACTTTCTGTTTGGGATCTGTATGGCTGCAAGTAGTGCCATGGATCAGATTCCATGATGAGGGCCACAGCTTGGGTTTACAGCAATAGAACTGAGACCTGGCCTAATTGCATTTGAAATCAGTTATTCTGGGTTGATAGAGCAGTAAGTCTCTGCTCTTGAATAATGATGCTGTGGTGGAATTGGTGTAAATGTCATCTGGAATATTCTGGGAGAGTATGAAAAATAAATGTCAAAATCTGGTTGGTTTCAGGTGGAGGGACTGAGTACTTAACACAGTGATGGAAATGTAAAGCTTTTATAGGGTATTGATCAAGTTTTTAAGTGTTTGAAAAGGAGAGTGGTGGTTTAGTTCTGTTTTTCAACTGAGAAAATGAGATGCGGCTCTCTGGTGCAGTGATTGCAGAAGGCTGGGAATAAAGCTTAGATTTCCTGAATTCCAGTTCCTCAATGAGCTCTGTGAGAATCTCAGTCCTCCTGAATTATCTTCAGGGAGAAGATATCACACTGAATCGTGATTACTTAGCAACTCTCTGAATGAGAACATCCTAAAAGCTTTGAAAGGGAGCATCATCAGAAAATCTGTTTTTCTAAAGGCAAATCCAGTAGTCTTCTAAAATATGGAGGAATGGGGGAAACATATCCCTTAATTCTCTTTGCATCTTACAGTATTACCAGGAGCAGGATGTTAAATTCCACATGCTTCTGGGTAATGTCTTATCATTGTGTAAGCTTCTATACAATGTTTCCTGTATCCTACATCTTTTCTCAGTGTAGTGTTGGATTTTTTTTTTCTTTCTTCAATGTCTGTTTCTTACAGGGAAGACTGCTGTAATGTTCTCCCCATAAATCATGTGCTGTGAGAGGAGATGTGTTAGAGGTGTTCTTGTGATCAGCGATTCTTAAAAATGGCAGAACATCACTGTTTCATGCACACTAAAGGGTTATAAATAAGAAACTGCAAAAATAACCATAGTTTTTGGCATGTACAAGAATACTTGGCAGGAAGCTTGTCTGCAGATAACACACAGGATTACTACTATGAGTGTTGGGGTCTAGGGTTTTTTTGGTGTTTGTGTTGGTTTTTTGTCTGTTTGTTTTGTTGTTTTTAATAAGATCAAAAGATCTGCTGGTTTTGATGTGATAATTTGTATTCAAACGGTTTTCGGGGCACACTGTGTGTAGTTAACTTTATAGACATGTCAAAAACCTCAGATTGTGATCTCCTACACAGAAATGGCAACACATCTATCACATTTTCAGTAGCAAGGGGAAGCAGGCTGTCTCAGAGCCATTTAAATTGCTTTTATTTCATATTTGCCAAGTTCTTCTATTCTCTGTAGGTTTTAATGGCTCAGGCCTTTGGAAACTCTTCCGTACATGGTTAAAGTGTAACCACTGATGGCGACGGGGAGGGGGAGGGAAGGGGAGGGTGGAGGGAACAACCTACTGAGCCGATAGAATTTTAAACAAACTTGGGTGGTTTTCTTGAGACAGCATTTCAGCCCTAAGTCATACGTGTATATTCACGTGCAGGGCATTTCTCAGTCTTAATCATGCTGGAAGCTAGAGGAATTAAGTATCTGTATAGAGTGTGTGCAGTGGGTTGGTATCCAGTGAGGGCAGATAGCCTCAATGCTCCCTCCATTCAGGCCCATCTTCTTAGCCAGGATTCTTTCTGGAATCCTATTTCTATAAGATTCCTTCAGCCTTTCTGTCTTTGTCCATCTTTTACACACATTATTGAAATGCCATGGTTGATATTACCTTCTTTTAATGGTGGGAACCCTTTGCATATGTATCTTGTTCTCCCCTTAAAGTAGCTTGTCATGGACAGCACTTACTTTTGAGCAGCTTGGTAATGGGTGATCAGCATTGGGTCAAATGTTGTATACCATTTCTGTTTTTAAAATGTCCTTTAAAGTAATTTAAAGATTTCTGATTTGGTCTAGTGCTCACTAATGCCAGGCAAACTAAGTTGTTGTACTGTCTGTCACAAGCCTGTTGTGTCATACTGGTCAAATAATCTGGCTGTTTTGGGTAGAATTTTCAAAAGCACACAGCAGTTATGTAAATCCACTCCTATTCAAGCTGATGGAGGCCTAATTCTTATTTCCACTAAGGCTCCATTACACTGCCTGGCAGGGTCAAGATACTTAAAACTAGGCTTTTTGCCCTGCCACAGGGGTATAAAGGGATCCCATGGAAATGCAAATCTGTGACCGACAATTTTTCCATTGACTTCCGTGGAAGCAAGATTAAACAAAGAGAATAACTTTTTAATAATTTCAACCTTGTCTTCTGTGTTTTCCTAATATAAAAATAAGCCTAGTATGATGCACCTGCAAGTGCAGCAAAGCTAATTTAATGTTTGCCCAGCTGTTTGAAGATGTCCAGGGCTGCCTGAGTGTAAACTTGCATAATTAACTTGAACTAACTTCCTCATCAGTAAAAATTCTGTATTGTATTTTATCTCTATGAGAAATATCCCTAAATCCAAGTAATTTAGTTTAGTAAGATAATGTGTTTTTCATGAATTTAAGACTCTCCCATGTGGTGAGGATTTCTGCTGTGCAGGACTGTACCATTGCAGGAGGATGTTGGGTCCCCTGTTAACCATGCTGTAGGTCACAAGACTGTCGGTGGGAGCCAATTTGTTTCTCTCCCAATGCTACAAGAATCTATCAGTTGCTAATGGCATTTTTTGTAACAGATCCTCACAAAAGTTCAAAAGGATATGAGGATCACTACCTTCTAAATGTCATGTGTATTTTGCAGACTGATAATGAAGCATTTTGTTACCACAATGAACTGCCTTTTCTTCTCCTGTTGACATTCTAGAGCTCAAATTAATACCACACTGTAGCTTAGGATCACATCGCTCAATTAATATTAAAACTGTTAACAGGAATAAAAATATATTTTAAGCGTTATTGTTACATGAGCTGAAATAGTTGTTATATAAATTCAGAGACTACAATAGTAAGCATTCAATTTAATTGGCACATACAAACATGTACTAACAGATGCCTAAAAACTCTTGCCTGAAAGAGAAATCTCTGCCTGCATGAACGACTGCCTTGCTGTCAGTGAACTTGCTTGGAAAAGGCTGTTAGTGTACAAAATTGCAAAATCAAATCCTAAATAAAGAATGCAACATGGTTATTCTGTGCAAATGTGGGATTGCCTTATGACACAGGGCTTTTGCTATCTCTTTAAATAGATGAGTATGGTGCAAAAAAGATCATGATCTAAAATGTTACTTCAGGAAACAGCTCATTCCATTTCCATTCTGTAATGTTGTCTCTGGATTTACATGGTCAATAATGTGCATAAATCTTTCATGGACATAATCTGTATTTCTTTCTCTTGGTGTTGTATTTTTTTATCTCTTGACATCAGAATCTGTCAACAGGATCCACCAGAACAGCTTACTGAATAAAGTTGATATTGACTGTTCCTGGAATGCAACCTGATTTTACAATTAGTAAAGGCTACCTTGGGTTTGTTAGCACAGGAGCAGTAAAGCAGGTTGGAAATGAGTAAATCTGCACTTTTCCAATAACTGTGTAGCCAGCTGAGAGGACTCCTTACCATCTCTGGTGTCCAGTGCAGCATATGTTAGGCAGCTTATGTTTAAATGCATTACACTGTATTGGCTACACTATTACAATTTGTACAGCTGTCCGGATCTCCCTGTACTCCAAAGATGTTGTATCCAGAGACCACCAGTGATTAATGACCATCCTTTGGACTATGGCTGCAGCCGGGCTGCAGATTTTTTCCTCTAAGGAAAATGGACCCTAACACAGCTTTTATGAGATGGGCCCTGACCTCATCTCTGTCAGAGCAGAGGTGGGTGCCAGGATTTTAGTTAATTTGAATGCACAGCCACACAGCCCCTATGGAAACTTTGGGAAGGTGAAAGGGTGACTCTGTTATGAAACTGCTGTTTTACCATTCCAGACCTTCCACTTTCACTAAGGAACTGTGCTGTTAGCCATTTGCTTAGTTATCTTAATGCCACAGGATCCTAAATATTCCAGCATAGCCTGGTCTGTATTTTAAGTACAACCATATTTCCAGTCTGGAATCGACCCCTTTAGCTGTGGTATTTCCCCCAAATATGGTTGGCTTCAAACAGTCTCACTGCCAACACAAACCACAACTTTAAAACCCACACATTTAAGTCTATTACAAGCTGATGCTACACAGCTATGTATATACTGTTTTGATGGGAGAAGAAATCTGCGTGCCTGTTCACTGCCAGTTGTTCCCTTTCTTTTTGTAAAGTATTAAGCATCTCCATGTAGCAGGGAATGAGAACAGCCCTGCAAATGGGGGCTGCTGCCTGTATGCTGTGATCCACATCTAGCTAGGTGTCATGATCATGGCTATTGCCACCTGAGGCTGTGACAGAGATTTTATGGCTGTGATTCCTAGGGGAAACTCACACCTCTGTTAAAAACCCTGGGTTTCCAGGCTCTTTCCATAATGAGGAGAAAAAGAAAAGCAGTGCCATGTGGTGATTTGTTCCAGCTTATGTGTTCGTTGTAGGACAGGATTACTTGTCCCATCAAAGCCCTTGTTGCTCACCATTGACTACAGAGGCAACTGTCTAGATGCCTGACATTTTACTAATTCCAGTTAGATGAAGTGGATCCTGCCGTTACTATTTGTCTCTCGTGTTTGTTCATGTGAAATGTCCATGTTTAGAATCAACAGCATCTTGAACGAGGGTTTATGAAGGTCCTCTATGTGTATGTGCTGATTCGCAAGCCACTCTTCGGCAACATGGAATTTTTTGAGGATTCCCGCTGTGGGAAAGCAATGAATAGCTGGTCAGGTTGGGAAATAGAAAGTACTGGGTCATGAAGAGATAATGAAAGCTACAGCTTTCTCCAAGATCTAAAATTTCTTGAGAATTTAAAAATATTAGATTTTTTGTGTTACAAATGCTTGGAGTGCATGATATCTTCAGTGGTTAGAGCTGAGTAGGATTTCACCTTTTAGCACTTGTAAAGTTCTTAATTAGGAAGGGGCAGTTCTGCTCTGAACACATCACATAATTGTTGTGAAAACTTATCGTTATGAATTTTCAAAGAATAGAAGTATCCAGAGCAAGCCGGGGTAAAGCTAAATCTATTTAGTAAGGTCCAATGGGACTTGCATAAGTGGCGTCCTTCTTCAGAAGCCTGTAGCTGTAGCTGTTTACATCCTTAAAGTTACAGTGCTACTTAATTCTGTTCAGTGAAAGATATCATGGACACAGAGCTAAATAGTTGCAGAGGTAAATTCTTGTTTTTCAGCTTTTTGAAACCTGTACCTGCAGGTATCCAAGCCATACTGTGTTTTCCTTAACATACAGAATGTCAAGAGACCCAGTTTATCATTCCATCAGGAGGGCTGGTGTTCTGTTTTTATTAATTTATTGGTGGGTGGGAAGAAGGAGTTGCAGTAAAATACTGTGTCCTTGTCTAGTAGCAATGGTGGATTTCACTCTGTTGCCTGCTGAAATGCTTCACTGATGTGACCTGAGCTGTTTCCTGGTAGGGACTGTTTGGATGGAAGGTGCTTCCATGTGTGTATGATGAGTTCCTCTTCACGAGACACTGGGCAGATAACTTGTTTCACACAGTCCAGTAAAGCTATGATATAGAGGTGACTTCTGCTCACTCCTGGACTGGCTTCAAGATCCTGTTGTCATAGAGCAGTTATTATGTAGAGAGCGATTCTCTTCGGAGTCATCTAATTTCTTCATTATGTTGTTTACGTGCTCCTCTAGGCACACTTGTGGAGTGCGTCTGTTGAAGGGAGTCAACACTTTGCTGTATAAGCATATTAATTAACTCCTATTATCTTTATTGAAGACATGAAACCCCAATTCACTTTGGTTATTTAGAGAAGCAAAGCCTGGAGAGGGTTTGCTGTGTTATTAAGGATGCTCTTTGTCATTCCAGGAGTCCACTGACAATTGAGTGCACTGTAGACTCGGTTCATCGGGCCACTTGTGGTTTCCTTTGGGACTTGAGACAAAGTGTCCTGCTGGTGCTTCAAATTTCTCTGCTGACAGAGAAGGACAACTCTTGCTTAGTCACAGCAAGAGGGACATTTCAGCTTAGAGTTGCTATGAAGTCGTTGAGATGACATATGTTACAGAAATATATAATTTCGTTATGACTGAAATGCAGCATTGCCCTTCCCCTTGTAATTATCTTTAAGAAGAGAGTTCCAGGACTTCAGCACTTACAGCAGTTCTCTTACCGCATCTCTGTGCAAGTTCTTGCTATTTGTAACAGAATAGTTTCCATTTGTCATGACAGACTATTTCTAAGCTTTGCTCATTAGTTAGGACTGGAATATATCACTTTATTTGTTTCTGTAGATGCTTTCATCAGAAACCAAGTCCAGATGTAGCGGGTTGGCAGTAGATCAGGTTGAACTACCCGAGGTTTTGCTGAGACTAAATAAGGCTTAAATATTTTCATTCTGTTTCCTCTTCACCTTACTTATCATGCTGGCATTGACAGAAGGAAGGCTGCTTTCCTCAGTGCTGATCACCCTTCTGCATAGTCACTAAGTGCTGTTAGCAGTGTTTAAAATACAAGAGACTTGTTGATGCAAGAGAGAGACAGGGGTTTAAATAGCTAATGCTCCTTGTTTTGGCAAGGCTATTAAGATGTCAAGTGGCTCCTACAGTGGACAGGATTCTGAGACCTGCAGTAGCACAGTCCTGACATTTGGAACTGGCAGCCAGCCCTGAAGGTGACAGTGCACTCAGTCTGTTTTCACAGTGCTTCTCCTCACAGGTCTATATCTGGTAATAGGCTGCCTACCGCTGGCAATTTGCATGGCAATCCCTACTAATTGCCAACAGTGTTTTCACCTGTCAGGAACAATTCCTAATCAAACACTGCCTCTCTGCAACTCTGGGCAATTGCCATGTGTGTTACAAGATGTAGTATAGTGTATGGTCATTGGTAAACCACAGCATTGTACTGACTTTTGCCTTCTGCATCCCAAAGAATGCTGGTAGAAGGCAACTTGCTGCAAGATGCTGCAACATGGCTGCTTTTCTGTGTGCAGGACCCGAGAGTGAGCAATAGTTTACACTTGGAGTGGAGTGTGTGACAAAATACTGCTTCAAGGGTGCTGATGCCATCAAAAGGGCCTCACGGTGAGGCAATTAACTTCAGGTCACCCTCTCAGAATAAAAGACACAATGTCCAACCCCTCAAACTAAGGTCTTGGAGCAATGTGGGTTTTATGGAAAGTGCTGTTCTAATTTTCAGCAGTTGAGTTAGTGAGACAGCATGACTTGGCATCCATGGCATCAGTTACAGAAGAGGCTGGGGAAGGATATTGCTTGCCAAATATGCAAAGCATTTGTGTGATTTACTTCAGCAAAGATGTGAAATACATCCTACTAAGTCTGAGCTAAGGAGGAACCCTGGGGCTAGGAAAGCACAGACTTCTGAATGGCAAATGGAGAGTAGAAAAGCTGTGAACTCCCAAGGAGGTGCCTGTTGCGAGCTTGTGGTGGTGACAGACCTACCTCAGGATCGAACTCCTAGGACAGTTTTCTGTGTGACACAGTGGGATGATAAGATTTGGTAGAAGATGAAAGTGAGCTTAGGCTCCTGTTTCAGAAGAGCTCCTGCGGTGTTTTGTGGAACATGGAGTGCTGTTGGAACTTTCAACTGCTAATTAACTGCAGATACTATTTTAGTTACCAGTATCAAATCTGTTGAATCATCGATGTATGGACTTTTGACTTCTGAAAGCTGTAAATTAGAATTGTCCCTTGCTTGTATGGGGTTAGGCTTCCTGAATGCTTTCCCATGAATTATGCAGATGGTGAGGAGACTAAAACAGGCCAGAATACATCCAAATTTGGTTCGCTAAAGTTCCTAGAGTAGAAGTTGTTTGCATTGCAGAATTTTGTCCCCTTCCAGGAAATGCATGTACCAGAGACCTCAGTAAATCAGTCAGTCTTCTATGGAAGATCTCATTCTGTACAACTGAGATAACTCACTCTGAGATGTGTAATCTAAACTGCATTAAAACATGTTAAATCACCTTCCTCTTCACAAAGTACATGCAGCATTCCTCTTTCCTTCTTGCTGCATTATGATTTTCTGCTAGCAAAACAAGAGACGATTAATTTGTACAATGTTAGGTCCATGGGAAGAACATTTAATGGGTATGGTGTGACAGAAGTGTGTGCATTCTGTGAATGTAAGTTATGGAAAAACTGCACCTTCTGGACACAGATCACTCCACCTTCCTCAATCTCTTAAAAGAAACAGCAGGATCCCAGAGCATGGATATAACTGCACTGACACAACCTTGGTAAAGTTAGTAATGGATCATATTTCATACCAGTTCCTCAGCAGATCAACTTTCATTTCATCAGCTCCCTCCTTTTTCAAGGGGCTTGGTCTTATCCCTGGCTGCTGCTTTATTGCTTTTGAAATGGGACTCAAGGATTCGCTTACATAAAAATGCCTTGAAATCAATGGATGCTTTGCCATCGAGCATGCCGTGTTCATCTCCTGCACACAAGAGGTTTATTGTCACTACATCATCAACAAGACAAAGAGGTGTGATAATTGCTGGTTCAAGGGGCTGTGGAAATCTGTGGGCCTGGTTAAGAAATTCTTCCAGTGTGGAGGTGACTTTGGGGTGAAGCTAAGGCTCAGCAGACAGAGAGTGTTCAGGTAGTTACCTCCGTGGCATACATGTGTATGGATGGTCTAAGCAACTTGTAACTGTTACAGAGACTCCTAAGACTGTTCTGTTTGACCCCCACTTCAAAAAACACAAGAAGTGTCTGGTTCAATAAAAGGTGGGAGATGAAGATAAAATTTTTAATTATTACGAAAATTTTTTCAGGTTCTTTTGGCATGTAATACAGCTGGAACTCTGTAATATGTATGAGCTATGGGGAATCTAGAATGAAATAGTTCTTCTTGTAAACTTTGAACTTGTTTCAGAAGTGTATTGCCATGAGCACACATTACAAATGACAGCGTAACAGTTCATCACAGTCACCTTCACTGCGTACAGGCCTCACAGATTTTAGCTGTCAAGAGACAAACAACCGAGCCTGTAATACTTTGTGTCTCTTGATACTGATCTTTGGAATTGGGATATCTTCCTAATTCATTCCACTCCTGTCATGATGGGAGCAGTTCTGTTTACTCTAATTACTGGGAAATGTGGTGAAAGTGCTGGCTTATGCTTGCTGGGAACGGGAGTACAGTGCAGTGGAAGTTCCCAAGATCCTGGCTTAGCAGTTGGACACTGAATGTCTTTGTTAGTGTTTGAACATCTGTTCAGTGAGTAACCCCCAAGACAAGTGAGTACCTTGCTCTTTTCAGGACAAAACTAATAATGTTTGAACAACTTGTTGAAAATGTTTTGGCCCAGCATCATTATAGATAGCTGAGCTGTGCTCTAATCAAGCCAAGTCCTTTGTTATCTGAATGGGTGGATAGAAAAAAATATTTCTTGTGTTAGAGCCAAATACAAAGCAGATGAGTTACTGGTCTTCTGAAACGTGGATCACTTTTACTATGAAGTCAGGTTCCAAAAGTCTTTTCAGCCCTTACCATCCAGAGGAAATTGTCTGCTTGAGCCAAAGCATTCTCTGCTTCTGAATGCACAGCCAAGCTCTGCTTAGCAGCCCTTTTGCTAGGGTAGGTGAGCTGCTTACATGGGGAGTGTCTGCTAAATCCTGAGCCAGTGTTAAAAAAGAGCAGGTGTGATAGATAATGGATGGGTGAAGGGACACTTGATTCTCCACAGCACTGATTTGGTCTATCCAGAGAAGTTCCATGAAGTCCAGGTTTAATTTCAGTTCCTCCTCTGTTAGGGGAAGAGGCTCTATCTTCCCTAATAGTAAAATCTATCACAAGGTTAATAGAAAATTCATCTGACCAAGATGTGGTCTCATAAATGGCAACACTATCTGAGGCTGAAGTTTTGACTTGTATTAAATGTATAAATGCTTGCAGAGACATCAGTAAGAGTAGCTAGAATCTTATGCAGCACCGAATAAGAAACAAACTGAGTTTGATCCGGATATGTAATGCCAAATAAATTACTCATTTATTTTTCTCAGGTTTTAATACTTTTCTGATTCCCTAATATAAAAAAATGGAGTAATGTCACCTCAGGACCATTTTAAATATCACCTGAGTATTGGATAATCTTGTCTTAGTCCCTCTTGCAAATAGTATCCCTTTTCCATTTCAAAATTCTGCAACCATATTTGACAGCTCTGTCTGTGCTATCCTGGACATCTTTGCTGCTCTCATCAAGCACGTGCCTTAGTTGTGTCTTGGCGCCAGTTTGTAATCTGCCGTATCTTTTGTCTCTGGCTTTTTTAAATGATAAGTCTGAAGAGTTTATAGTTCATTTGAGTTTTTGTGAGGTGTTCTCATCTCTTAGATATTTAATGACCATATTAGGGAACCTCTGAAAGCCCAGAGAATCTAGTTTATAGGATTAATTCTGAAAGTTTGGTATGATTACAGAATTTGAAAAACAACTTGACTTGATGGCCTTGCATTTTATGCAAGGCTGTAAACAAGAGGAGAGTAATCAAAGCTTGGCTTGTTCATGGATATGAACTGCAGTATTATCTCGTGGGAAAGACGAGAAAAGGCCACTTATTCAGATTCAAGGATAGCATCTATTTTGGCAACTAACTCTTGGAGTAGGTACAAAGATACATAGGTCATGCTGTTGTTGTACCCTTTGACCATCTAAAATGTAAGGGGCCAACATGCCAGTGCAGGACAAGGAAGCATTGATGTTCATGTAGACAGAGAAATTCTAAGGGATGTTCTGTACAACCTGAGCAGATGTGCTCTGTTCTTAACTGTTACCATTATATCTCACATTTCATGTGATATTTAGCTATGAAATATATGTTTCTCTGCATTTTGATAGAAACCCAATGAATAGAAGAACTTTCAATGCAATAGCAAGGTTGTTGTGTGTAATCTGTTAGTAGGTGTGTGGATTTTTAAATAGTACTGGGATCTTTCTGTGCCATTTTGGGCTTTTTATTTCTTCTGAGTTTTTGATGTTTTTCAAACTTATTTACTGTAGGCACAAAGAGGCCTGAAGTTCTTAAATATTTATATGGTCCACTAATTAAAAAGAAAAATAAATTACTAGGCCTTTATGGAGGATGGTTATACCTACTCTGCAAGAGGATGGAGCCATTGCAACTCTTCTGTAGTGGAAACACAGTGCTCACTTTTGCAGAAAATGCAGGTACTTATTGGCTCTGAAGGATGATGTCCAGCCTGGGCCTTCAGAGGCAATAGAAAAGGCCTTTAAGGGGAAGTCAGCCTGTATGAGTGTAAGAAGCAAACACTGCCTAGGCCATGTGTAGATTTACACAGGAAATACCCACTTGAAACACTGAATTGATCTCAACTGGGACTGGCAGCAGCCTTCCTTGTGCCCAGGAGCATGGTACTGCCACAGCCAGTTAGCAGCTAGCTCAGAGCTTGCTCACGAGTCTTTGTATAACCCTGCATTGTGCAGAGTAGGCATTCCCAGAACATTGTTTTTTTGTTTAGTTGAAACCTAAGATTCCTGGTTACTGCATGAGATGCAGATTTTGCAGAAAAAACCAGCTATTGCAGGAATCACAGTCAAAGCACAAGAGTTGGCATGACTGCACCTTCTGCATTCAGTCCACATTTGACCTGCCATGGGTTAGTATGCCCTGACTTCACGGGGAAGGAAACCCTCCTGTGAGGCGGGATCGAATTCTGTTTCATGCCTGCCACAGAATAAACTGTGAAAGGAGCTGGACCAAGGAGAACTTCTGCTTTGACACCTAGGCTGCTTTTTGCTGAGCTCAACATCCCATTCTCATGTTTCTCTGGCTGACCAAGGCACATCCTCCTGCATCAGGGGAGGACAAAATCTCCAATCAAGTGTGTTCATGAAAGACAGATGGGAAAGCAAGTGTGAGGATTCAACTCTTCCTCCTCTTGAACTGTTGAAATTAGGCTGGACACCACAGTCTCAGTGATAAGAGGCTGAAGAAAACCTCTGATTTTGTTCAGGTTGGGCGTTTTCCAGCTATGCCAAACACCTGGCAGGATGTAGCAGCAGTCTGACATGTTTGCTGCTCTGACTCTCTGTGTGCACAGGCAGAAGTGACTGAGCCCTGCTGAGGGATCCTCAACTGAACACATCACCTTGTCCCAGCACCTAGAGCACTCATGTGATCGTCAAAGGAAGGCAGTGACTCCTGAGAAACATCACCAAGTACTTAGAAAATCATTCTGGTTTGCAGCATTTCATCTTCTTTTTTACTTTCCCCTCCTTTGTCCTTTGTATTGTAGGCCTTTGTCTGCAGCTGGATCTGTATTTCCCAAGAGTGAATGCCTGGAGGAGATTGTGAAGTCCTATGTTTTATGTTCATGATATTCAGATGTTCTTGAATCAGAATGTGGGTTTCCCCCCAATCCCAAATTAAGCTATCTCTGTTTATTATGTAAGAATATGCATTAGAATTACTTTTCTTTGCCTTCTGGTTCTGGTCTTTTCTGGTTCTCCAAGTTTTTTTCTTCACCATGAATTTTTTATTTTGGGGGTTGTTTTTTCATTTGTCTTACATGAAAGCTGAGAGTCTCATGCAATGTCTCTTTTCTATCAGGTGTGGCTTTATGAAAACATCACACATTGTAGGAGCTGACAACACCATACTAGATGTGCAGGGCCTAAGGGTGTACCAGGCTGGGAGGTGGCACTTTGTGATGTGCCCATTCTTAACTAACTGTGGGATTGAATATGGTTTAGAGCAGCTCTGTTGAGGGCAATTCTGAATGAGTTCAAGCTTCAAGAATTCCCCAGGAGAGTTTTGGTTAAAGACTGAATGTTGTTACTCAACTAGAGCTATGTGTGAAGAATTCAGTATTTTTGCAGTGACATTTTGGAATTACTTCAGTTATTGGAAGAGTGGATTTTAAAAACCTGGGCTGTTTTTTAGCATGGGGGCTTTGTTGAAAACAAGGTGGCTTTTAAGGCCATTATATGAGAAATGAATCCGTCAAGTCTTGTGGACTTCAGGGAGGTCTGAGTATGAAGACCAAAGATGAAGTTTTTTGGTGCTCATCTTCATTCACAAGAGCAGCTGAGTCACAGCTAGGGCACACTTTAGGGGGAGGATGCTTGAGCTAAAGTAAGCCACTTGGTGCTGTGCTCATTAGCTTTCCAGCTCACCAAAGGAGTAGAATTACCAGTCCTTCTACCAGACAAAGCTGCAGCCTTGCTCACTGGCATTGGCTCATCCCAAAACTATTGAGAATCCAAACCCATGGTTTGAGCATCCATCACGCACAAAACCATGTAAGGGCCAAATAGGAATTTTACAGCCTGTTTAATTCCAACAATGATTCAGAAAGAGCAGACCTTGCCTGCAGGCACAAGTACAGGGCTTCAAAAGGAAGAGAGAGGTGCCTTTGGGCTGATAATTCTTGTAACTCTTCATGTAGCTCTGCCAGTTGTAGCTATTATGTATGTTAATATAATTGTCTAATCATTTTTGAAAGCCAGTAAAGATATTTCCCTACAGTGTTCCCTTTTTGCCCTGTGGTAATAAATTCTTCAGGCTGATTTTCATGCCACCTTTTAAAATTTATTTTTATAAAAGAATATTTATTACACCTAGTGCCTTCTTCTGGCATGGAGCAGGATAAATCCGTGCATCCCGATTTTGCTTCACAATTACTCATTCATTACTTGACTTGCAGCCTGAAATTAATCAGCTTTTCTTCTATGCTTCCATCTCTTTCAGCTATATATTCCTTTAATCCTTTGTAACCTCAATGTGTATTTGTCACTTTTGCTCTTAAGCATTAATTTAATTCAATTGTCTAATCTTACAGGGTTCCTTGCTATTATTTAATTATACATTGGCTAACGTGTTAGGTTTTCTGGGCTGCTGCTTCAAGAGTCTGCCTGATTTTTACTGTGGCTTTTGCTTGGATCATTATGAATCCCAGCCCAGGTAATGGTGTGGTCCCTGGACTTCCACAGCTTCCACATGCCTAGTTCAGGCTGCTCCTTCCATTATTCCCTTCCTGTGCTTAAGACAAGGAGGAATTGTCTTGAATCATGTTTGTAAGACCCTGCCACCCTAGGCAGGGTGGTGCATTGTCCAGCAGAAATAGCAGCCTTGAGATTGTCTCCTGTGTTGTCCCTTCAGCATCCTGTAACAGTACCCTGCAGTGTGAAGTAGCTGTGACTTGCCATGCTCTGGCCCAAATGCTGACCCTCTGAGAGCTGCTGTTTGATCAGGGTTAGACTCTTAAAAAGGCTGTCTGAGCACATGTTTCTTTGTCAGTTGTTTTCACCCATTTTAAGGATGCCTGACTATTAGCATTGTCACAATCATACCTGATGTAACTTTGCCAGCTACTTGGTCATTTGCACTGTTCATGCACAAAATACAGAGCTGAAAGGGAATCTGATGAGAATTTGTCCCACAGTGGTCACAATCAATTTTCTTCTGTAATGTATAAAGACAACAAAACAACATGAAGTTTAAAGAAATATGAAACATGAATTTGTTCTTTAGAACAGGAAGTATTCTTTTCCTATAGACCTGTTCAAGAGTCTTTTGCCCTTTGTTTTGCCAAGAACAGACCATGCTTTCAGAGTCTGAGTCTAATTTCTGAATTACAAGAGCAGCAAAAAGAACTCAATTTTTAAAGTCTCAGCAGAAAAATAAAATAAGCATGTGTGCAAACATGGGGGCAGTGGTGTGTAAGCACATTGGCAGACAGGGATAGAAGCAAGAAATGTGACTTGCTTCCACGAGACACGCTTGCAGTTTCATTGCAACATGGAGCCAAGGTACAGAGAAGGCAGAGGGGCCTTTCACATCAATTACGCAGCTCATGGACTGTGTGTCTTGTAGCTTTTCTGTGAACTGATAGTGACCCTATGCAGTGCATTGTTCCTTTTCTCCTTTCCATCTGTTCAGTGTTTCAGCTTCTCAGATCACTAGAAGACTGCTATTGATTTTTAGATGTGTCCTAAATTTGCCATAAATTTTATATAGTGACCTATACTGCCAGAAAACAGAACTGACACACCTTCACCCCAAAATATACTCTTAAATAAATGGTAGATGTTTGCAAATCATGACAATCTATTTATAGCCCTCTGGGAATGCCTGAGCTGAAAGAGAATCACCACCGCCTTGGTAGTTATTAGTACCCTGCAAGGTAGATCTTTCTTTCTGTGGGAGATTCCAGCCACTTTACTCTTTGTTCTCTGTATTTTGGTATATGTTCATCTGTGTTTTGTTATATGCATGGCAGCACCAAATAGTAACAGTTGTGTCTGTCTTTGCCCAGCATGTTGTGATTTCATTTGCAGGCAATGCAGTTCCTGTCTTAAATCAGACAGATTCTGCTCTGGCAATGGCACATCTGCCTGACATGCCCCATTGCTCCTGCAATCTATGGCTGAATCTTCTTTGTCATTCCACTGTTTCTTTTTTCATTTCCATCTGTTTGTTGTTCCAGAGTTTCTTGAATAATGGAGACACAGTGATTGCTTTTGAGACGTGTCATAAGCTTGTCATAAGCATTTTCTTTCCTTTAGTAGCCCCCTTTGCCAGGCAGTGCAGTTGGAGGATACAGTAAGGGGAATTGACAACTTATTCCAGCTGTTCAGCTGAAGCAAATGCCAGTGGCTTTTCTGCATGTTTCCCTGCTTGCTCTCCACGTTGATGTTCTATTATTCTTGGCAAAAATAGGGATGCCTCTTCTTTTAGCCACTGGAATTTAAGGGGAACCTCCTTGCTTGAAGTGTTAGACCAAGAGAGATTAGGAAGATGAGGAAAACAAGTGTTTTTACTTTTAAGGATTACTGATATAAAATCTAAGGCAAGAAACTTACTCCTGTTCTCAATTTCGCATGCTTCACCCTCTACCTCAATGAGGTAAAATTTATTACCATAGTTGTTAGCTGGGAAAAATTATATTCACTATGGAGTTAGCTCATGTGGCTGGATTTACAGTCCCAGCTTTATCTACAACTTCCTAATGTTTGCTTCAAGCTGTGATAAAGATCTTATAACGTAGGGCTCCAAGTGATTTGCAGAGAGGTCAGATAGAAATAAAATGCTGTCTTCTGGTGTGGCATCTTGAGACGCAGAGGGACAATACACATGCAAAAGGCACCTGCTTTCCACAGGAGCCTCGGGTGCTGGCTGTAGCCCTGAGGGGTCGGAGCACAGCAGTGCTGTGACCAGACAAGGGTGGGATCCCTGCAGCCCCGGAGCGACGGCTGCTGGCCCCCTCGCAGTGCAGAGCACCTCCCTCCTTCCCACGAGTCTGCCCTCACAGTGAGTGGAGAGCTTTGGTCTGAGGGAAGCATTTTCATCCTTGTACAAAGCCCTTCATGAGTGGCATTGCAGGGTGAGAAGTCTTTCGCTGCTTTCTATTTCTCTCTCCCTTCCCTGCTGGTGTTTCGTTTTCCTAGTCAGTTTTGTAGTTCTCAGCCTCTTTGAACCAAACACAGTGAGTGTGAGATCTCGGTGAGATTTTTGTTGCATTATTTTTTCCTCTGCCTGGAATGAAGGGCTATTGTTTCCTCCTGAAGAAGTGTAATCAATGCAGTGCCTGTAGGCCAGGTCACTGTTCGACCCTTTGCCTTGGTCACTGACCCACATTTCATTCAAACACATTGGTAAATAGTGGCACTTCTTATGTCTCTGAGATTTATGTAACAGACAGGGAAAGATTAGAATTGGAGATATCTTTTACTATTTTGGGGACCTGGGCTGCCAGCCAGTTTTAATTCTTGAGAAGCAAGTGTGTGGTTTTGTGAGTATGAAGGTGTGACTCATTCTCCTCCTTGACATACTTTAAAACATGCACTGAGTGATGATTTACATGAGGATGCATTGAGGCTCTGCTTGAGCTGACAGCACTTGGTGCACTTTAATCTTACATGTGGATAGAGGAAATGAGTTAATCTGCAGTTAAATATAGAGGTGGTGAAAGAGTTGGGAAGGGGAGGGGTTGACTCTAATCTCACTTAGGTTGGGGTCAGTCGAGAGTAACCTCTGTATCTGGATGGTATTACTCTGGGGTAAGTCAGATCTCACCTCTCTGGAGCTGACAATATTAGCTAATGGAAAACGGTGACAAAGTGAGAATGTGCCCTGAGCTCTGGCATCGCTGTAGTGTTATTCTTTCTGATCGCCATCTACATGTTGGTGACACCTTCTTTTTTTTTCCTTTCGAGAGGTAATGAGTGAATTGTAGGGGTAAGCAAATGTGTGTTGCTGAAATTACATCTTAAGGTTCAAATCTGAGAGCAGATCAGTGTTTATCTACAAGCTTGGTTCTCTGTGATTGTTCCTTTGTATGTTTGTTTTCTGTTCATTCCTGACCTCAGATTTGAGCTGGGGATGTAGAAGAACTGAGAAGCAGGGATGCCTGTTCTGCAGATTCCCACTTCTCTCTCCCTTTGTGTGCAGATGTGCTCTTAAACTCTGTGTTAGACTGAGAGCTGCCACTTTACCATTCTCTCCAGCTTCCTGCATGCCTAAATAGATATTTTTTGGGGGGAAGCCTGCATTAATGGTTTGTATGTGTTAGCTGCTTCTGTGCAGTTTTTCTTCTGCAAAGTGCTGCTGGAATGCTGCCTGCTGGTATGCCCAAGCAGAAAGAGCCACACCTGAGCAAACAGGGGTGCTTTGCACCCGGCTGGCCCTGCTGCCTGTGCCATGGAGGTGTATGCTGCCTGCACTGTGTTGGACAAGGGGTGAAATGGATTTTGCTGACTCATTTGGACAGGTAAAAGCAGTCTTTTGGGCATGGACTGAACAAACCTGAAAGAGGAATTTTGGCAGCAGCCTTTTCTGAGGAGGCAGCTCAGGCTAATCTGTTATGTGCTGACAATGTTTTCTCCACAGAGTGGAACCCAAGTAGTCCATGTAAGGAATTTTAATTTGGAGGTCACATACTATATAGGTGGTGTTTGTTGAGCAGTGAGTGAAGAAAGCCACTAGTTTACATAAGCTCACTAAAATGAAAGGTCTATCAGGCAAAAGAGTTCATTTTTATATTGGAGAAAATCTAAGCCAATTTTGAGAAATCAAGATCTACCCTGGAATGTACTTGCACCTCTTTTGTTGACTTCACTGAAAATGACATGCTTTAGCAGGATTTGGCCTTGCATGTAGATTAGTAACAGCATCACTGTTGTCTTCAGTGTTTCTGTTGGCCCAAAGCAATATTCTTTGAGTCATTCTAGTCCATAGGGACAGGCTGAACTCTGGCCATCTGTCCCTAAGCAGTCCATATTCATAGTGTATTAGGCAGTTTGTTTTATAAAATCTAAGAAACTATCCAAAACCCAAGGATATTAGACATGGTTTGATGATGATTATTATTATCAATTTGATCTTTGCTGCACTTAGCTGAGGATGGCATTTTTGTTGTATTTGATACTTATTAAGCTAGAACTCTCATGATGGAGTGGCTCAGGTAAGAAATTTTCAAAAGATCTGTTGATATCTCTTCTTAGCTGAATGACAAGCCTTGCAACTACCAGAGTGGAAGAGCATAACTATATCTGAGACCAAAGACAAGCATCAACTTAGCAAGCAGTTGCTCTGGTTGAAGACAGGGACCCTTGTCTTCCCTTCCACACTGCTTCTTGTTGCTTTACCAGTACTGATGGTTGGCTTCACTTGCAGCTTTGCCAGCTGAAGGGTGCATGTGGGCACTGTGTGACCAGCATTGGGAAAATAGATCAGCTTAATTTATCATCACTGGTTGTTCAGTTTAACTTGGTGGATTCAGCCTTCTGTGGATTATGAAGTGCTCACTTGGACACCTCTGCTACGAGCTCTGCAGGGAGTTGTAACCTCCAGCAGGTGGGATGGTGACAAGCAGTTTTCAGTGAAAACACTTTCAAAAGGTGGGTGTCAATTTTCAGCCTTAGAGGCAGTATAGACCATGAAAAGAGCATTGTGCTAGGAAAGCTGGAGTCACAGTTTGTTCCTGGCACTGATTCTGGTGTGATCAGGTCAAATCACTCCTCATCCATGCATCTTTTTCCCCTTCATGTGTCTTGCCCATTTAAATTCCTTGAAAAGGGGATGCCTGTTCTTAGTGGACAATGGCAAAATACAATATTTTTATCCTGCTAGTCTTACAGAGCTCCTTGAATTTGTTGTTTTCTAAATGGCCTTTAGATCTGAGTATTGTTTGTTGATCTTAGTTTCCAACTCTTTGCTTTTCCATTGCAAAGCTGGTCCCACACTGATGTGTTTGATTATGTTTTCATTGCCATTGTACTTGCTTTGATTTTGCAGCTCAGTGCCCAAAGCACAGGGCGCTGTACAAACAACATGATAAAGTCAAGCAGGGTCAGCCCCTTTCTCTTTTTAACTTGAAAACAATGTGTAACTCCTATGTTTCTTTTGCTTGGCACCTCCAGTTCTTGAGCTGGAGGCTGTGCGTGTGCTGCCCTCCTGTTGTGTTCAGGTGTGAGATCACTTGGAGAATGTTTGCCACGGCTGCCTAAGGGGGTACTGGAAGCTGTGCTGTCTGCTTGGTTGTATGTGAGCTCAGGCTGTGAAGTGTGGAAAATTACTGCAAGAATAGCAGCATGCTGAGCTGATGTTTGTGTCTGCAGTGGGTTAGTTGGGACTGGGTGTCATTACCAGGGCTCATAAGTGTATTCTTAGACTTGTCCTGCTGGATCATGCCTGGCCACTGTCTGCAACAAGAAATTTTCTCCTGTATCTCACATCTCCTTTTTTCTTTTGGCAGCATTCCTTTCTCCATAGAGATGTGGTTTGAGTGTGGCCAGTGTCCAACCCTTTTGAGGTGTGCCTGGCTGTTGATCTGAAAAAGGGAGGAGCAAGAGAGCTTGATTCTGCACTACCATAGTATTGTCAGCCAATGTATCAGTCCTCAGCAGGGAATAAAACAGCCTCCAGAAACGTCTGTAAAACTGTGCACCTTGTTACTTTTGTACTTTAGGCTCATCCCCATGGTGTTCCTGCTATTCCCTTCCCATGTCATTCTGAAAAGCCTCTTTTATCAGATTTGGATACCAGGACAGACTAAGGCTGTAGCTCAATGCATCAGAACTACACAATCTGCAGTTTGCTCTAAGCCACAGTGATGTATTTGTCTCTAAACTCAAGATGTGTGTAGAGTTAGGGAAGCCCTTAGTTATAAAAATTACAGGAAAAAAAAGAAGGATGAAAACTCTAAACTCTGCTGGGAAACCTCTTTATCAGCAGTGTGGTGAGATTTTGTTTTGGTGTGGTTTTGTGGTGGTTTTTTGTTTTCTTCTCCATTTGCTTGATTTGCTCACCTGCCGCATTCATTCAAAGTTTCCACGTGGAAGTTGCTTTTTGTAGCTCACTGAGGAGCTCAGTTACCATTGGTGCTGGTTGTTGGCTTCCTGTGCAGGCAGAATTCAAGTACCTTTTGTATTATTAGAAACTCTTTCATCAGACTTTTCCTTTATGGTCGAAATCAAACTCTTAAAAACAGATAAAGCCAGAACACAGCTGAGTACTAACAGAATTAAAATTAAAACATGTTGAAAACTTCTTGGTGATGTCCTTTCTCTCTGACACTCTCAGCTCCCCAATTATGCTGCCATTGACAGAAAGTGAAGTTTGTCTCTAACAGCAGTGGGTATAAAGTTTGTCTAAACTGAATCTTTCCATGAGTCCTGCATTGATTTTTTCAGCAAAAATAGCTTCTTATGGTCCTCCAGGAGCTAAAGTGGGGCATATTTCCAAGGGGAAGGTTTGAATGTTTCGGTGTTGCTTCTAGACTGGGGCACAGACCACTCGTAACCTGCCTCTGTATTCTCTTGTCTTGCTGAGCTCCCTGGCTACGTGCCAGGTTGGAGCCTTGCTTGTAACAATTCTCAGCACCAGGGAAGTTTCTGTTGCTTGTGTTTTGTACCATTTACTCTCTCCTCCCCCTCTCAGTCTCGCTCTTAGTCCCTGTAATAACAGTTCTCTGCTTTGGGTGACTTTTGGTAGTTGGGACTCTGGCCAGCTTCAGCCTTTTGCCAACTCACAAGGACAAGGCAGGTTGGGAAAGCAAACACACTGCAGTTAATGCCAGCAGGGCAGCTTCTTGTGTTGCAGGAAAACCAGGGCTTGACCTTGCCACTGGAATATTAACTCTCTCTTGGTGCATACTCTGGAGGTCTTTATAGGAAATTTTCTTTTCAGTACTAGCAATAAGCCTTTCAAATGTGTGTCCTTTCACTGATCCCCTTCTACTTGTTGGAGATGGAGAAGCTATTAGACCGTCCTGGACAGAAAACTCTAATTTGTTTCAGCTTGTGTTTTTGTAGGACTATTCTAGTTTTATTAAAAACTATCCTGGTTCTTCTAGGCTCATTGCTTGGGATCTTCATGGGTCTTGAATGAAGTCTTGAGGCTTACAAAAACATCATATTGTTGGAGCTCTGTAGGCATGGTCTGAGATGGCTCCTGTGCAAGGTCCTTGATACTCCTTATGAGTGCTTTTATCTCTGAGCGTCACCTTCTGCTTTCTCTTTGTCATGTTTATGCCCTGTGTGTACTGCCATGAGAATATCTAACTGGTGAGGCTTACTGGCTGACGGGCTGGTTGTACAAGGCCCTTGGAGGTCCTGGTCTTGCATTGCTTCTTGAAAGAAATGTGATTTCACTTCCCTCAAAGCCATAGGCATCAAACTTTTCTAGTTGGCCTCTTCAACTTCTTCTTAAAGTAGTTGAATACAGAGAAGTATGAAGAAGGTAGAGAAAGGTTGCACTGCCCTCTGGAAGAACCTCTCTCTCCACTCAGTACAGCAGGAGCTCAGGGTGACTGGCTGACTAGTTCAGTCTGATAAATGACATGATTAAAGGTGAGGGGTGTCAATACTTACCTTGTAAGTCAAACTGCAGAGGCATCTCACTACAGCAGACTGCTGTTAATGTTATTGAGTGAAACAATAAAGGTGCACAGCCATCTATCAAATCTATGTCAGGTCTTACCATTTAGACTTAATACTGGACTGGAGTTAAATATTTTCATTTAGTAACCATCAATGCATGTAAAAAACTATTAATTTTTTCTGTGTGAATTCTGCCTCTGTGTCTGTCTAGCTGTGCACTCTAACTAAGGAATTTGTCTGAAGACGATCTAATGTGTATCTTTCTTGATGTACATACATACTGCCCTTCCTTCTGAGGGTTTTTATTCCTGGCAGTGGGGAGTTACATTTCATGGCTGTTGTTACCCCTAGTTCCCAACCCAGGCTCTCTATCAGATGAGCCTATTCACACACCAGGGATAGCAGCATAGATGTGTGTTTACTTCTTTTTTTTGCATTTTGCAAACTAGTATACTAAATGAAGCTGAAATCAACAGCAATTTACATTGGTAAACAGACTGTAGGTTGTAAGGAGGTGTGAATATTTGTGCTATTCAGCTTTCCTTGCTGCTTGAGGGGGAATCTCTAACAGAAAGGCAGGAAAACGGATGTGGTTTCAGCCTTCCCTGGAGACAACTGTAAATATTGGTTCTCACACAGAGGATGCTAGGATGCGGATCTGGGCAGACTGATGTTTATATTAACTATGCTATGCTTCCTGCATGCTAAGTAGAGGTAATTGTTTCATCTAAAAGTAGCATTATTTCTGTGAGTGACTTACTGCTTTGGTACAGCCCTCTCTGTAAACGTGTTGGACAGCAGGACTAATGGCACCAATAAGCATTTTCTTTCTCTTTGACTTGTGTAGGTATGAGCTGTTATGTAGCAGTTGCATGTGAAGAGAAGACAGAGTACAAGTCATCATCAGAAGATCCCGTTCTAAGCTGGGCCTGAAGAGTTCATCCAACTGACTGCCGTGAGTAGCCTGAAGGGGAGGGGAAGGAGCACATCACTGGGAGACCTTCTCCTGACCTGAGGCACCAAAATCACACTGGAGGACGTTGTCCTGTTTAGAGGCACTAAAATCTCATCCATCTCTATCACTTGCAGTGAAGGAGTTTTCATCCTAGCAGCAGCCTAGCTGGGTTGTGCAGCAGAAAGCTATATGGTGGTGAGAGTATCACTGTATTACAGAGGCTGTTTTGGTATGTGAGCCAGTCAAAAGCTCCAGTTCTTGAATGACAGTCAAGCTCCAAATCACTTTTGTTGTGATTCATGGATGCGTAAGATAAAACATGGTAGTCCCAGAAAGGAGTAAATTCACCTTTGCCACCGTCAGATGTGTTCCTATCTGAGTTTGTGACATAATGTTTACTATCTGCATTTGTTCCATCTTCCCTGTTCATTATCTGCATTTGTGACATCCTTTTCTGTTTATTTTGATGCTAGTGCCAGTAAATATTCTGTGCCTTGTTCTAGGTCAGAAACAGATGGAGGTAGTGGGATTTTGGAATTTCCCCTTAGGATGACTCTTCTGGGTGGCCTCTTTGTGATCAGGAAGGCAAAGGTCAAAACAACAGTTACCAAAGACTGAATTTCTGGCCTCATAGAAATGCCACATTCTTTTTGGCTACTTCTTTCTTTGTTTCTAAAAAGGCTTAAAGCATCAGGGGAGAATTCTATCCTCTCTTTCCCCTTCACTTTTCTCTGCTACAGTGGTCTCAAATTGCGGCACCGTAAATGATTATGTCAAGTCCTTTCCCGTATAACGCTGTACCTGATGTTTGTCTCTATACCAGAGTCACATCCATACTGACATTATGATTCTCAAGGGCTGCTTATGTCTATCTCCTTTGGGCATACACAACCCTTCCAGTGAGGCTGCATTGGCCTCTTGCATGCTGAACATGCAGAGCCTGTTGTTAGCCTGATGGTGCTGTCTTTTATGAATTAGTTCTCTCTAAGGAATTAAAGTTCAAGCTGTTGGAGAGGAAGCTGGAGAAACTTTTGGGATGTATCAAGCCAAATTTTATGTCATTCTCCTACTACTGCCTTATAAGCAAAATCACATTGACCCCACTGTTGAACTGGCACAATGGGCTGTTTTACGCCCGGCCTGAATATGATCCTGTACTTTGGCTGCAACAGGGACAGAAGCTCCCTCCCCTCAGTTTGACTGCTTTAAAGGGAAGAGATTGTGATTCTTGGTTCTCTTCCAGGCAGAAAGATGCAGTCAGGCATTGATCTGGAAAAAGAGTGTCTCCAAGAAGCCTTGATTCTCAGAGACATGCCTGGGAGTCACTGTGCCTCATGCTTGTGCTATGGCTGATCTATGTCATCAGCCAAGTGATGACATTTGCATTTCTTTCTTCCCTTATTCTTGATGCCTGCTCAGTCCTACTGGCTGTCATGTGACATCAAGGCACAGCATATCTGTTCTTCAGGGAGCTCATAGCATTGAGTACCAGGGCCTGAATAGCCCACATAGGAATTTGGAGAACAACTTACTCTTTAGCCTCTATTCCAGCTTAGGTGGAGCCCTAAATGGCCCTTTTTACATTGCCTTTTTTATATGAGAGAAAAATGCATACTACATCAATGCAGTATGTATTGATCTGCAATGCATACTGTAGATCAACTATTTGCTTCAGACTTTTAGTCCAGACATCTGTCACTTACTGGAAACAAAACAGTTCCAGGCCCATCAAGATGGACAAAAGGCACAGAAGGGGAAGGAAAATATCTAGTCAGTGCACCAGGAAACAAAGATAATCTGTGAAAGCACAGTGGGTATATAAAATGCTACAGTAGGTCCAAGGCTCAATAATTGAGAAAAAGTGCCCTTAATGTACACACAGAACTGTTGGAGAGTTGCTAAAGAGTTTATATTCTTACCGATGGCCAGATTTCCCAGAGCCTGCTGATCAGTAGCTGATGCCTTATTCAGTTCTGGAATTTGTTGCTTTGGGTGAATGCTGAAGGTTATTCAGACAGGCTGCTGTAAGGTGTAACAAGTTTTCTTTCACAACTTTCCCTTGGGTCAGAGCAGAATGTCTTCTAGAGGAAGGTGTTGCCCAGAATGTAATTTTGGTTCCAGCTGGTTGGTCACACCACCTCCACACTGGCTCTGCTCATCTGAGATTGTAAAAGAGGTTTAAATGATGCAGCACTGTGCCAGAAACCAGAGCAGTAACAGTGAGAGTGAGTTTAAAGAAAGCAGGAAAATGGAGTTTTCATTTTTTCCGTTGAATTTTTTGGGAACAGATGGAGAGTCGATGAGGCAGAGATTCTGGAAGGGACAGTGTATTTCAAACGTTTTCCTTAATGTCTTCCCAATCTGCTCATGCATTCATAGCTCCTGCCTGTTTGGCACAGGGCAGTTAGTTTAGGATGTGAAAATTTCAACACCCCCAGGCTTCCAGAGGTGGATGTTCCCCAAGGCCTGTTTAGCTGTGGTTTTTGGGCTATGGAACTTTTGATGCAAAGGGTCCTGGGAGCAGCTCATGGCCTGATGGGCAATGTCTTTGTTTACTTCATTCCAAGTCACTGAAGTGAAGGATCTGGGCTTTCTGGATAGAGACAATGACCCCGGAGCATCTTAACTGAGCACTGTACTGATCCTATTAGGATCAGTCCTGGCTCTTCTAAACAGCCAGTGTGTTTTCTTAGGGGTTTTTTGGGTTTTTTTTTGGTTTTCCGGTGTTTTCTGGTTGGTTGGTTGGGTTTTTTTGTTTTTTGGGAGTTTGTTTGTTTTGTTTTTTGGTTTTTTTGTTGGTTTTTTTTTTTTTTACATCTGGTTAGAGGCCAAGAAGAATCTAATCAGAGCCCAGCAGTGCACTGAGCAGCAGTCATTATCATTACTTAGTCATCCAGTTGCTGCTTCTTCGCTCTGACAAGAAATGTTTGTGTGGTGGGAGCCAGGGAATGAAGGAAGATCAGCTTTTCTCTTCTTCTCTTGAAGAGGTTCAAGCACTTTTCCTCTCAATACACCTGTACCAAAGTGTTGTCCTTTGAAGACAGATTTAAAGTAAGTAAGGCCTTCAAAACTCTGTGACAGCCACAGTTTATGGGAGAGAAATCAAAAAGAAGGGGGAATTTAAACAGTCATTAACTCCTAAAGGAAATGACTTTCGGCTGTGAACTGTGAAATATGATTACTCTCTCATTAGCTTTCATAGTTACAAATGTAACTGGTTAATAATTGCAGCCAGCTGGCCAAGTTAGAATCCAAATTTCTCCTCAGCCTGGTGTTTTGGGCTGGATTTTTGCTTATTAATGACATACACAGCAAATACATTGGACAGATCTATCCAATGGGACTTAGTTTCTGTGAATGCCCAGGCTTGTCTACTGGAAGATATGTTGCTTCCTTTGGCTCTGTAGTTCTGTTCCTAGAGAACAGAAGATCAGCTGTGGGTAGCCTGGTTTGATAATTATTTGTCTTTAGCACTTAGGGTGCAGGGAAAAGCATTGCAGGAATATACTGAGATGGAGGGAGTGCCGTTTGAATTTTGTTTGCAGCTTCTACAAGTTCCCTTCTTTACTGCAGTCCTGTATCTCCTTGTTTTACCCTCAGCAACTTAGCAAGTCACTGTCGTTGGAAGAGGCAGTAAACTCAGGTGCTGGCACAGAGATTATGTTAATGTCTGAGTATTTTGGGTCTAAAGAAAAATTAGAGAATTTTACAAAAATCAGCTTCCCTCCACGTCATATAGGAAGTGATTTTTGTCCTGATGCTACCTTAAGGTTAATTTAAATTCTACAGCACAAAGGTTAACAGCAGTGGTAAACAGCCGGTGCCTTTATAGAAGCTTTTAATATTGATTGGAGTGTGTTCTGTTACCTTCACAGTCAGCAGTGCCTTTCATTGACTGAGGTGCTGGTTGGATCAGTAAGCATGGCTCTGGCCTAAACTAAATTTATGAAGTGCCTTTGATCTTTTGTAGTAGAGGAACAAAGCCTGGGTTCTCCTGCCACAAGCAATCCAGTCATCATCGAGTGTAATCCTTGTGTCCCACACCCCAGTTTGGCACATATGCCACAAATCCCAGCATGCAAGTTTTGCTTCCATTTTGCCTGAGTGTAAGTGGCAGCACAGGGGACAAAAGGCTGGAGATGCTCCTGTGTAGGTGAGGGTGCATGCTTTGTCAATTGCATTCTGTAACTGCCATTAATTTCCTTAGGGCTTTCCTTAGAGTAAACATAGCTGAGCCCCAAATTTTTCCCTATAGTGTTGCAGTTAGCCGGTCTTGAATTCCACAAAATTGCTTGGACCAGGGTCAGTAGCTTCTCGGTAGAGGAGCAAAGTTATACTTTCTTTTATGCATGAGAGTTAAAATAGGTCAGCAGATCAATAGGAGCTGGAAAAAAGTGTGACTCAGGTGCCTGCTAAGCAGCTGATCACTCCCAGCTTGTGCTGGTGTAAGACAGTCTGTCCAGATCCTGTGGAGTTCTGCAGTCAGAACACAAAAGCACCAGGTGCCATGCCTCTCACTGAAGTTTCCCTAAAGATGCTGTAGATCCTGAGTGTGGGTAAACTGTGATCCAACCAGGCTGTATTTCATTCTGTTTTAAATGAGGGATCACCACTCTTCAGTACAATCCTTATTTTCAACAGCCAAAAGGGACACCGGGACAGTTATTCAGTCTTCAGCAAGGAAGACAAATTCTGCATTTGCTTTTCTTAGCCATTTGAGAAAATTTTCTAGCACTTTGTCTTGTGTTCTGTGCTCTTCTCTCTTAGCAGGTTATGTGCTTTCACTGGATTAATACATACCTTATTGTTACAAGGACCTCTTGCTGGCCCTTCTGTCCTGAAGACTCGCTGCTACTGACAGATTAAGTTCCTATCTAGAGCTCTTGAAAGACCTGTATACGTCTTTCAAGGAATTTTGCTCAGTCTCTGGTGACAGTCTGAACCCCTTGTGCCATACAGACTCAGCTGGAAGTGCTTCCCAAGTCCTTGTGCAGTTGGAGGGAGCAGCCTGGCAGGTTGTAGGGGCTGCTGATGGCAGTATTTCATTCTGTGGGGGTGCTGCTTCCCATGGATTTCAGCTGGGCAGGATTGAGCTGCAGAATTCAGGCTCAGGTCAAGGGAATCCGGGTGTTGGGACCTTTGGGGCAAGGTAGGGCTCATCTTTCATAGCAGGGAGGGTGCTCTAAAACTATCCTAACCAGGACTGGGTGGCTGTTTTGTAACGAAGGAGGAGCTCCAGCCCAGCAGGGTGAGGATGTTGGGTGAATGAGTTTGTGCTCATTGACGGTACTGGGTGGAACTCTGGCAGCAACGTGTTATTTTGGCTGAGTTTTGTTTTGCAATTCAAACCCTGGAATTGAGCTAAAAGCACTAGCATGATGTAAGTTTGCTTGCCTTCCTCCTCCATCTGCAGAATGAAGTAACTTCAATCACTTTTGTTTAGCATTTCCCAGATCTATCAAAAGTACCTCCTTTCCTAAACAGCATGTCACAGCACCTCCGCCTTCTTCTGGTAGCTGGAAAGCCTAGTCCCATAGCATACTGGGGTGGTGTAAAAGAGCTAGTATAGTTGTGTGACATTTATCAAAATGAAAAAGCTGTATGGATTGTGCAACAAAACTTTCCAGGATAGCTTATAACTGGGAAAATCATTCCCTCCAGTGAAAGCAGGTTTGTCCAGTGGCTACTAGAACAGGCGTCCAGAACATCCTAGAACCGTCATCTGCTTGTGTTATGCCAAAGACTTCTTTTGTTGAGAAAATCAATTTGTTCCTTTTGCTATTTCCTTCAGCCACCACGATGAAGTTATCTTTCACAAAGACATAATATTATGGGGAAAAACACAGCAGAGATTGTGCAGCAGCGGATGCCAGGAAAATTGCAGTGCACAGTACATTAGTACAGCGGGTTGATGGCAAAACAGCAACACTTCATAAAGCTTTTTATCCTCCACTCAAGGTTGACTTTAGAAACAACCAAGCTCTGTGGCCCTGCAACCAGGCAAAGCTTGCTGCTTTTCATCCATGTGGAACTCTCTGGAAATTCAGTTTTCCATTCAAGTGGTGTTCTGTAGCAGAAACTCCTCCCTCCTTGCCAAGCTGTTTGAAGGTCCTCTTAGCTGGTTTCTGCAAAGACCAGAAATGTTTCATACCCCATCTTGACCTGACCATCCTAATTCTGGACCTGAGCCAACTTCTGGATCCTTCCTTACTTTGCCTCTCCTTAGGTGCTATGCTTTCATTCACTAGCTGTTCTTTCTACGGTATGATTTCTAATCACAGTCATTTTTATTACCTGAAGACAAACTATCAGGGGCTTGTTTATAAACCCCTGCTACACAGAAAATAGGGATTCCAACTGACATGCTTTCATGTGGTCCAGGCTCCACAACAGACTTGGAGATCAAGGAGGTTGTCTTTGGATTGTGAGGGGTATCTCCTGTTGCATACTGTGTAAACTGTGTTTCATATTGTGTAAATAAGTATGTTCTAAGCAATTGGAGCTGGTGATGACTGCACAGCTTACTTTGGACGATGTGGGGGTTTTTGTTGTCTTTTCTGTTTTGTTTTTGAGAGCCACATGGGGTTATGGTTTTTTGTTTGGTTGATTGGTTTCCCTTTTTTTTGTAAAGAGGAGATTAGGATCTGACCACTGAAAACATATTGTTTTCCATCATCCTTTGTTCTCACTGTTGATATGTCTGAAATGGCCCTCTTCTTCCTCCACCCAAACCAAACGTCCCTCAAATGTAAAGGGACTAGAATCTAAACTGAGATCCAGGCCTAAATTTTGCTAATAGTGTCTGGTATCTGCTGTGGTAGATGAAATCAAAAGCCCAGGTACAAGCTCCCCAACATTAGTCTTTGGGATGTGGTGGTAAATGTGGGCTCCAGAGCTCTTTGTTTATTCTAATTAGAACTACGAGTGCCATATTCACACTGAGGTTTGGGATTGGTCTTAAATGAAGTAAAATAGAGCAACATCTCCCGGCCTTTTTTGGCTCCTTAGCCAATATACCAAGTCAGAGTTGTGCCTGTTCTGGTTTACAATTAAATGCTTCATTTGGTGGGAGGTAAGTATTGGGATGCTAAAGGATGTATAGGGGAGGAAAAAGGAGAGCTTGTGTTGCTGACCGAACCTCAGTCAGCATTTGACAGAGCATCAGTATGGGTTTATATGTGTAGGTGTTTGGAGACCTTTGTTCTGTGTCCTTTGCTAACATCTTACTGAAAGAATCAGTAGTGTAAGCTTTGACCCACAAAGTCAACTTTGCTCTATGCCCTTCTTCTATCAGCAACTCTTGCCATCTGTGTTGCTTTCTAGGTCTCATTTGAATGCTGAGATGCTCGTCTTGCAATAATTTTCAGTACATTTTATCAGTGAGTAAATTTGGCAGCAGATCAATGCCTGTACGTGCATATTTGAGGAATCAAAATCCAGAGACAGGCTGCAAATACACACCGGAGTGTCAGTCATGAACGCCAGTGCTGGTGACAAAGGATAGTACCAAGAGACTTGGGGGCCTTCTTCTAATTATTTCCACTATTCAACTACCACTTGGTCTTGCATGAGCCAACCTCCAAGGTCTGAGTTGAGGAAGTCTTGGTCCCAGTTGTTTGTGCTGTAGACATTGGCTGTGGAAGGAAGGGTGATTCTGTGCTGCAATTCGGCTTCCTCGCCATCAGGCTGCCCGGGCCTGGGGATATGTGTGTGTATACCCTTGCTCTCCTAAAAGCTGGCACTGCCTCCACTCCAGGGCAAGTTTTAGGTTGCCTAAAGGGAAGCCAAGTTGCACTGTGGTGGGGGCACTCTGCTCTGGGGACACCCTAGTGCAGTTGATGGCTCAGAAGCTTCTTTGATGCCTGTTACGAAGCTCGTGGAGTGGGCATGTAATATGTAATAGCCATACAAGCAGTTAGTTTCCTCTTATGTCCTGTCAGGTATTTATGCTACAAATCTCAACTGCCAAGAGCAGAAACTCTAGCTGCCCCTTCAGCTCCTAACCATTGAAATAGGATCTGCCATGTCCAGTGCTAATGAAAATTTTCCTTCCTTGACAAGTAGATGCTGCCTGATTTAGAAAAAACAGAAAAGTGCTTTTTCAAGTACTTTCGCTGTAATTTAACATCCCTTCAAGGTCTTTCTGTCACTTCTCTTCTCAAGTGCATCCCATACTAATGCTACCCCGGAGTGTCACCGCCAACCTTTTTCTCTTTCCCTTCCCCAGCTCCAGAGCTGCAGGAAGAGACAGTGTCCTTTGTGATGACAGTGGCAGGGGAGTGACAGGCAGGCTGGGTGGGGGTGGCTGTTGGTGAGCAAGCCTAGTGACAGGATGGGGTGACTAAGAACCAGCTGGCTAATTAAAGCACAGCAGTAGGAGGAGCAAAGTATTTAAGGGTGCCAGAGAGAGAGAGAGATGCCTCCACAAATTTCTTGTTACACTTCAGCAGCCAAGTGACTGGACAACACAGTGAAAGGTTTTCTTAACTCTTTCGTGCCTCCCATAGAGTGAAATCAAGAGACTAAGAAAATGGCTCCATTGTCTGAAAAGCCTGAATCGAGGTAAGGACACGAGTATGGTTTTTAGTCACAGTTAGTCACATCTACCTCTGCTAGAGCTGCTGTGAGCTGAACTCCCAGGACTTTATATGACTCTGGCATATGCTAATATACACTGAGTGGGTAGGTCTGGTGGGGCAGTGCACACTGATTTTCAGAATGCTGCTTTCATTTGGATAGGTATTTCCAGGTGCTGATTGAAAAGAGGCAATGTCAAGACAGGCATTATATGGGTTTGTGTTCTCATTAAGGGAAATGGGCATGTCCTTGCCTCCTTACCCTAGTGACTGGATCTTCCTCCTAATTATTTTTATGGGAAGGGGAGATTGAAAGGAGTTCCTGAGTGCTCATTCTGAGGTAGTTACTAAGAGGAAAGTGAAGAGAATGGATGTGGAATTCTCAGTGATATATGAATTTGTCACCTGAGGCTGGAGGAGTCAGAGGGGAGTGAAGATGAGGACTGGCTTCTGGAATGTAACTTTCTGCTGTTTCTGGAGACACTTGGAATTTCAGACTGTTGCTTCACTCATCAGTTTGGTTTTCTGCAAGTGTTTTCAGTAGTGAGTAGAGAAGCAGTCACTGTGTCCTTCCTTCTAGCATGTAGGTGACTCTAGAGGTAGCACAGTCCAGCAGGATGAGCAAGCCAGCACTCCAGCCTGAATTCCCTGGCAGGCGCAAATTTGCAGTCTGGCCTTGGATGTGTGACAGTGGCCAGCGTTCTGACTTTTGCTGAGACCATTTTGTGTCTGATATCCAGGCAGATGAATCAGTCCCCTGGCAATTTTTCTAGCACAGGAATACTTCCAGGTTGGCAAAGGCTAAAGAAAATGATCCTGTCTCATTTCAGCTTACTTTCAACTGGTCTTGTCAGAGGTGTGCTGGAAGTATTGTATGCCTGGCTCCCCGTGTGCTTTGGTTAGACTTAGCTTTATGTGGTTCTCTGGAAGTTGTGTGTAAATGAGACCAACTCTCAAACTGATTTTTCTTATTCTGAAACCATAAAAAGCAACCTGTAAGACTGATACCTGTAAGGCCCTGTTACACTACGCCAGATCAGCTGGTTTTGGATGCTGCATAGGATAGAGGCCCAAATCTTCCATCTCTGTATAAAAGAAGGCTATCACTTACATGTCTTGGAAAGTATTAGCTGTTGCTTAGTGAATGTTTGTACAGAGCTTCAGAACAGCTAATGCTAGAAGAGGTCATAATTAAAAATTAACGTTTGGTGTGGTCGCCACAGTGAGCACTCACTCAGGCCTGTGCAATTCTTCTGCCTTACACAACTGGGAATCTCAGGATGTGTCTGGGATGGCATAAGGCGGTCTGCAGCATCAAAGTATCTAAAGTATCTGGTTTGTATATCAAAGCTGTATCAGAGTCTTCTCTCTACCCTAATTTTTGTGAAATGTTTGTAAACTGGATTTGAACTTTGAGACACTAGTCATTCCCTTATCAGTATATCTGCTTAATGCAACTTCCTCTTATTTACTATACTGTTTGAGAATGTGTGATAGAGATGAAGACAGCCTTTGTAGTCTTTGTTATACAAAATCATGCAAGAGAAGCTGCTGGATGTTGTTTAGATGATCTAATTGATTTTTATTTATAGAATGCCATTCACTGTAGTAAATGCAATGCAGTGATTGTGTCCCTCAATCCTGCAGTCAGCTGAATGGATTCATTGTTATACATAATTAGGGCTTCTGGAATTTGGGTCTGTTTATTTACAGCAATTGTTCTGTGAGGCACAAGTGGCCCCATATCAGAGGTGTACAGAGAGTTAGGTGCAGTACCCAGGGCACCCCAGCTACACAGCTCTTACAAGTAGTCTTACAACAGTTTGAACTCCATGAGTCCTCCATTTCTTCCAGCTGAAGTATAAAACCAGCATCCTTTTACCTAGGTGTGGTCACGGCAGATGGAAAGATTTTCCTTTTGCAACAAAGGTAAATCAGGTGTCATGGAAATAATTACCCCTTACCTGTAAATGAATTCCAATTTCAGTAGTTGTGTGCTCCTTGCTCCAGTTCCTGTGTGAATCTCAGTTAAGTGTCCTGAACAGTCCCAGGTTGTGGTATGCTGTTAAATCCTTTACAGCCTTCCCTGGAGCTGACAGCCTCAGAGCTGTGCCCAGTGAGCTCCCTTTTATCGGATGTAAATCAGCTTGTTTGTAAAGTTCTTCCATCTATGAGGTGTGATCATATATATTGCAGATAAATCTGAGCAGAAATCACAACTTCGGCTGCTGTCACATAGTGTGCTTTGTGTCTTCTGCTAAGATGGATATGAGATTTTATTTTAAATACCCTGGAAAATTTTGTTTTTCTTTCTGGAGTTTCAAAATGTTCATGTGAGTTGCTTGGGCCTATGGGTGTGGCAGAAAGGCATTTGTTTCTTCAGCTGACACCCATGATACATGGGCCGGGGCTACTGTCACCATATCTCAGCCGTCAAATACTAAAGACAGAGGGCAGTCATGACAGACTCAGGAGGGAGTCAAAGCCCAGTTACAATGTATTTAGAGTCTATTGTCAGCAGAAGAAATGTTTTTGACTGTAAGGCAGGGATATGAGCAGTTACTTACCTGGAGACACCAGGTGGCACACCGCGTGTCGAGTCTGCTCGGAGCCCAACACCCTTCTGGATGGCCGTTTTTCAAGCCCTGAGTCTGCAGCAGAGCAGGAGGCTGATGGTTCAAGCAGGAGCCACCTTTCATCCCCACAGTCCTCCAGGTATAAGTCAGTGTTGCTTAATGAAGGTTTAGCGGCTGGTGTGAATTTATTCCTGTCTGTTTCTTTGCCAGGAGGTTCCTACAGACATCAAAGCACTATCTGAACTAGCACTAATCATGGATTTCATTTTAGTATACAGGTCAGAGTTAGAATGGACAAAATGAGCTGATTTACCTTTTAAACCTTGCTGTTCAGCTGTTGGGCATGTCGCCTGGAGGCTTTGCTCGCTGGCTTTGTGACGTTAAGTGGAATTTAGACTTTGGCCTGCCGACCTTTTAAAGTCTTCCACTATTTGCCAGATTTTAATGAGATGGGTGACAACATGCTGGCCAGTTTCTTTGGAAATGCTTGTTTACGGGCTTGCAAAAGGAAGATTCAGAGGTGCAATTGCTTTCTAAAAATGCATGGATAGGGGTGAGTGCAAGGAGGAAGAGCTGCTTAAACAGAAAAATTGTGTTGGCGCAAAACAATTTAGCTGTAGCTGTTCATGAATTTAATTTAGGTTGCAAATGAGGAACAGCATTCATGCCATAAGAGGAATGAGCTCTGGAGCAGGCTTCCAGGAAGAGCAGTGGAGGTGGGAAACTTTGGCAGTTTTAAGCTGGAATGTGAAATGTTCTTGCACAGGATTGTATGACACAGTTGCCTGCAATAGCATGGGAGTAGGCTGGATGACCCAGGAGATTCTTTTCTGCCCCCTGCTCCACAAGTGATGACCTTGAGCTGAGTTAACTCAGGTTGCAGTAAACTTTGTTTACTCTGAAGTTGATGACTGTAAGATGACTTAGTTCAAAAGCATCTCTGAATTCTTAAAGCCACATCTCCTAGTTTACATTTCCTATTTAACTTTTATTATTAAGAGAGGCACATTCCTCATATATTGCACGAAAACTGGCACCTATGCCCCAGATAACTTAATTTTGCCCATTAGGAAGGCAGCAGATGCACACTGTATTTAAAGAAAAAAAAGAAGCAGTACTGCATTTGAAATGTGCTGTGTTTGTTTATTGTAACAGCTGTAAGTTCCATTATTTATAAGAACACCTTATCCAAGCTGGTGTGTAATGGGGCCATTTGTTTCATTTAGTGAGCTTTCAGTGCTCTCTCTCTCAGCTGTCTTAGCACTTGCTGAAGAGTGTGTGGAGGCTGTTGTCTTGTACTTAATTCTATGTGCACTACTTGCTTGCTCATAGTCTTTTCATGACATTTATTCTTAGGAGCATAATGCCTTCTGAAGGAATGACAGGATGTTCTTTAACCCTTAAAATAAAATTACAGACAATGTGTTTCAGTATTCCAGAATCAAAGAATAATAATTGTTGAAGAGAGAACTGATTGCCTGGGTTAACCTGGGCCTGCTCTATTCTAGTTATTTTTTTTCTTGTCATGTTTTATGTGATGCAAGGTGAGAAGTGCACAGAAGATGTGTTTTCCAGCAAGTTCCTTTCAGCAGAGGAACCTGCTGGTGGGAGGCACTGACTGCAGTGCAGCTCTTTGCCCACTTTCCAGATTTGGGACTCCACATTGCTGACATGGCTTGTTGAGCAGAACATTTGGGTCAGGGACACTGATGGCATTGTGAGAAAGGGACTGAGCGAAACAAATGAGTGCTGTCAGTGATGTGTAAGACCTGACCAGGTGAAAAGTAAGTTTTGTGATTGCTAATCATACTTTCAGTCTGAAAGTTTACCATTTTTCTGAAAGCCTCAACTCCTACTTTATACCAATATAAATAAGAATTCGATTTTTCATTTAAATGCAGCCACAAAACACTTAAAGCTCTTGTATACATAGAGAGAAAACTTTGAAAATGTGAAAAACCTGAAACTGAGAAAATAAAGGAGGAGTCTAAATCTCAGGAATATAAGGGACCAGCACAATAAGTTTTGAATGTTCATCTTATGTCTAGCAATTGTTTTAAAATCCTATGTGAGTCACCGGAGCTGTCAGTAATAACAAGGGAAGAAAGGAAAGGAAGTTACTTTTCCCCACATTCACATTAGACCACGGAAAATAACCACTGCATGCGACTCTTAGCTGAGATACCAGTGAGTTTAAGAGCATGTGTCCTTGCTCAGAACTATTAATGAGCTGTTTGTTACCCCCTGTCTTTGTAGGGGGAGTATTCAAACCTTTAGAGCATGTGAGATAATCCAGACAGGCTGTACAGAAGTAGTTGCCACTTATCTGCATTCCTCCTAAATAGGCTTCTGAACGCACTGCTCTCTTTTCCACACCAAGTAGGGAAGGGACTGTAGCCTTGGAGAAATGTGCTGGGGGTGAAAGGCAGGAAGGAAAAGTTAAACATCCGTCTAGAGCTAGGACTGAACTGACAAGGAGTTGGTGGATGTTACGTATGGACACTGGCATGTTCAGGGTTACAGCTGCAGGCTCATGGCCTGAGGTATTCGTTACCTTTCATTGTGTTTTGCACATGTGCAGCTTTGAAGCCTTTGTTGCTATGTCTGTCACATTTCAGGAAAGGCACTAATTCCAGACTGGCAAGGACACACTGGTTAGCTGGTTGGAGCAGGGAGCAGGAAGGAGACGCATGGTTGTTTGGCTTTGGAGTACTTTTTCTAGTCTTTTTCTTTTTTCATTTGCCTGATCTGGCAGTAGGGAGTTCTCTGTTTTTAATACTGACATGAGGGACCTCATTCTTGAAACGCTCCCTTCTGAAGTACTGCCGTGCATACTGTGTGTGTCTACAGGAATGACTTGGTCATGTCTATAGAAAGTTCTTGAGGGCAACTGGGAGCAGCAAATAATTCCAGACCCACTTGTTTACAGGGACAGCCTGTCTGCCCAACCTGGCAGGGACTAATCTGTCTAAGGATGTACCATCCAAACGTTCATAGTACACTGGCTTACAGCTTGTACCTTCCCTTTGCTTTGCTGCACTGGCGCTGTGGAGCCAGATGTGTTGTCTGGCTGGACCGTCCAGCTGATCCCAAGAGCAGCCTTAGGACTGAGACAGGCCTAACAGGACTTCAGTATGTGGTTTGGGTCAGCTATATGCAATACAGGTAAAATAGCTCTGTCTGATGCAATGAGGTGCCAAAGTATGTTCTCAACTCCAAACATGCACCATAATTTTGTCGATCTAAACAGGAGTTATTTCTGCTTGGATGCAGCAGATCTGTGTGCAGATTCTCAGCTGATCAAAATCAGCTTTCAAATGGAGTTTCTGGGGTTAGACCAACGCAGGGGCTCAGGATTGGTTACTCTCAGCCTGAGCATGCTGAACCCCTTCTGTGTATGGGAGCTTGCACTAAACGAGAGTTTGAGTGCTTGAAGGAAGCTGATTAGTTTCACAGTAAGTGAACACTGGGTGCTTGTTATTTTAATTGAATTCCATAATTGCTGGTAAGTGTGGGGATATGTAATTTTTCCAGATCCAATCTAGATCTAATGAGTTTGTACAAATCTTCCATTTAATTTTAGCAATCTCCTTTAATTATCACTTCGTTTTTATCCTCAAATCACTCTTTTGTAAGAAGTAATTTGATCTATTAATGCTAAATAATTATGCTTCTTTTTGGTGTGAATTCTTTCCTAAATGCTTTTCTTAAAGCAGTGAAGGTCAGTGTTTCACACTGTAAGCAGTGTCAAGACTTGAATCAAAAAGACATCACTGAAATCAGAATTTTATGGCAGTTGTGATGTCACTGTTTCCAAACAAATGAGGCTGTTTAAAAAGGGTGAAGCATGTGGTCACGAGTTTAATCGCTCAGATACTGCCATTGTGGAAAGGGGACATGTTGCTCTGGCACTGCAGCAGCAGTGGACCCTGCCTTTGCCCGTTATAGCCAGTAAATCCTCTTTCCTCTCCTGAAAAGGTAATACACTGAATTATTTTTCCCCACTCCTATTTAATCTTGTGTACCAGAGGAAAGCATTGCAACCTCTTGGGGATGCTTGGAATGGAAGAAATTTGGTGTTGACTTGCACAAAGCCCGTGGAGAGGGCCAATGCTGAGTTAGAGTATCTGGGATCAGCAACCTCCTCAGCTTCAGAGAGAGGTTGATCCTGAAGCTGAGCTGAGATTCATTACAGTATTGCCTCTTCTTGTGGTTTTCTCCTGGTCCTGTGGAGGGACTGGTATTTATCCCAGTGAGTTTAACATGAAACATTTTTCTGTGTGTAGAAGAGCATGATAGAAGAGCATGACTGCTACAACTCTCCTTAAGCTGGATAACATATAATTTTAGACTGTTTCTTTCTGATTTGCTTGAACTAAGGCATCTTTCTGGAATGGAAACGTATGGAGATCAGAAAGACCATTATTACTAAGTACATTTGTCTACATTTTCAGGCTGTGTCAACCATTACTATTTCAGGGACTCAGTTCTAATATGAAATGGTAGAAACAAAAAGCAGATACTGTATGGGCAGGCAAAATCAGGCAGCAAACCTTAGGTTGGACTCAGTTTTTGTTGTTGACTGGTTTTATACTGCACCCCCCACTTTACATTATATTTTACTGGGATCAGCTTGGAGTTAGGCTGAATCCTGCTGAGCCTTCACGAACCCACAATGTATATCTTATGTGGGTATTTTAGTGAAGAAAATATTTAAATAATTCAGTGTTGGCAGCTGTTCCTAGGGTGGCTTGCTGGGGAGCCCAGATATTGTCTCATTTTATAGACTCTTCTGTTACTATACTTGCTTGTTGAGTTTTCTTTCCTTTTGAGTGTCTGCTGCACATGCTCATTATATTCTGGCTGGCACGAAACAAATGCTGGTTAGGAAAGGGAATGCTTGAGGCAGGAGAACAAATTCAATTCCCTGAAGGGAATTTCCACCTCTTACAATGTTCCACTGCTGCCTCCTGTTCACGTAAAAGGAAAAGTATCTCCAACTCTGTTGTTTAGTTTCTTGTTTCCCCAAGCAATTTTCCCTGTACTTCTCAGATTAGGGTTCTTGTTTATGCATGATTTTGTTTTTGATTTCAGATGCATTTTTCTATTTGTGTCATGAAAGCCATTAATTGTCTGGAGCGACACTGGATCTCACTTTCTTTGGGGCTAATTTTTTTGTGGGGGGAGAGGTGAAGATTGGAACACAAAATTAACAGGCTTTTAATTCAATCTAGGACCTTTAGAGGGTTGAGAGATGTTGTCAAACACAGACTTTTTTTGTAGAAATGCTCTTTGGCTATTCAAACCAACATATGTGACATTGAAACCTGTTTGCTGCAGGTGTCAAGTCCCCACAGGAGTGAGGACGAAGAGGCCTCACAGTTGTCCTCCACAGACTGGGATCACCATGAAAACTAACTTTTTCTTCTGATCCCCATCTGGTATTTTTTCTCTTGGGTTGGCAGTTTCACTGCTTTTGGTACCAGGAGAATTAAAGCTTCCAGTTTCATGTTTCACTTACTGGAGTCTGATCCTGAAGATTCCAGCGGCATTGCATGACTGAAAATGATTGGTGCAGAAGTTAATATGCATTTTGACAAGTGCATCTCCTCTGTGTTGTTGTATCTTTCAAAGGAGAGACCAGCTTTGATATGAGCGACAGATCACCTTGAAATATGGAAAAGCTCTAATTTGAAGGTTTTTGTTTAAAGCTTTTAGTGTCACTTTGATTTTTTAAAATTCTCTTAAAAGGTGACGCACATTTTATATATTAGAAACTAGCCAGACTTGCACTTTGCCCTTTATAGACTCTTAGACTTAAGTATCTTTCAATTTCATATTGAAGATCAGTCTTAAAGTCTGAAAGTAGTGCTTTCATTGGTGGAAATAATCTTTAATTTATTATAATTATCAGCAAAAAATATATCTGGCGCTTGACATGAATCCACTTGACATTTGAGAGTAATTTTTTTTTAAGAAACTGTGACTGTTACCTTGACTCTTGAAGTAAATGTACAGCATTGTGTCCAGTGCTGTCTGGGTAGACATGAAACATTATGTAATCATTCTGCCTTTCACTTTAAACAGACATAAACAAAATCCAGAAGTGAAAGAGGCAAGTCCCTCTGCCGCAATGAGCTCTGGTAAGTCTGTGTTGTTTTCTACTTGCACTCAGTGGTCTTCCTTGTTATTACTAGTAATATTCCTGTCTGTTTCTGATGCAATTATTCACATTTGTTGCTGGAATTTGGCCCATAATGGTAAAAAAAAAGCTAGAAACATCTTGAACTGGAGTAGGTCACTTTAGCTTATTTCAGTTTGGAATATAAGAATTCAAAATTACTGATAACCTGAAAAAATTATCTAAATTTGATATATTTTAGTAGACATGAATACATAGTTTGACATCTGGATGGGAAAAATCACCTGTTTAAAGAAAACCAAAGGACCAGGAAATGGGAGCTGGTTGGGAAGAGGAAAACTTCTGGGCTTGTCTGGGTAACAGGCTAAATTAGAGTGAAAAATAAAGCAGATGCCAGGCTTGAAGTGCCATATGTAAGATCTGTAGAATAATATTCCCACTTAATTTTAGCATCTTAGCAAGTCTCAACTGGAGTATCATGTCCTAGTTTTGGCACCACATTTTGAGAAGATTGTGAACTATTTGAAGAGAGTCCAGAGAAACGTGACCTGGGAATTCAGTGTAAGCTCTGATAAGCTTCCAAGCTGGGAAGCACTGGAACAGGTTGCATTAGGGTGGTGCTGGAAGTTTGTAAAAACTCATTAGGCAAACATTTCTCGGCAGTGACAGAGGTAGATTTGTTTCTTTCATGGTTCAGAAATAGGGCTTTAGATGACCTTTGGGGCTCCTTTCTAGCACTGTCTCCTGTGTTTGCCTGAATTCACAAGAGCCAGCTTTATTCATGTCAGCTGAAGACATGGCAGATTTGAAAAAATCTTTATTGACAACTACTTCTTCATTTGTCTTTCAGAACATGAAGAAATTGATGTTGCAAAAACTGTTGTCAATGGGCTGAGCAGCAATGGACAAGAAAAAGGTGGGTGAAGAGCTCCAGAGACACCTCCACAGCTCCCCCGCATGTAGCTGGTGATGTACTTGGTTTTCCCGGAAATTCACTACAGCGGGGGCTTCCAAATTTAGTTCACTTGGCGACTGACACAAGAAAAGCCTTGTACTGCACCATGCTAGTAGCAGCAGCATTTCTTAGCTCAACAAGTGTTCTTTGTCTCTTTAAAGTGGCAGGCTGGACTTGCCTCTTTGTATATTTTTAGTGCTGTTTTGAGGAAAGCTGTACACTGCTTGTGGTACTTGTGAGCACCTGCAAATTGGTATCATAGTGAGTTGAGACAGCATGGGTTTGTGGGTGCCTGTGTGTGAACTGTGTTAACATCAGGGAGAGGTGAAGGTTTGAGTCTGGGATTAAAGGGCAGGAACTAACCATTTAGGTGATGAAAATAATCAAAACACACCAGTCTTCATGTTAACATCAGCAGGTTTGCAGTGTGCTTTATAGCATTCAGTTTTGTATAGTGACTGTGCCTGTTTTGGCAGGGTGAAAGTGTGTGGGTATGGGTTGCTTTTCTGTTGGTTTAATTTCCTTTCTTTTCCTTTGATGCCTTTTTATAGTGGTTAGTATTTTGACTGCATTGTGGATGGATGAATTCAGTCAGTTTCGAAGCAGAACAGAATCAGGATTGTTTCCTAAACCACAGGCTGTTTGATTTGGGATCTTTTGTATTCTCAGGGTCTCTGCTCAGGAAGAAGTACAGGAAACAGGGTTTGATTTGGGTTCCTCTTTTATTAAAAAAAAATCAAACAATCCTATCAAATTAAAAACTATTGATTTTATGAGGTTTGAAAAAATTCTGTCAAGCTCTTTGCCCATTTTGTTGCTTGAGACTCCTTTTCTAGGTTGTGAAGTCTGTGCTTTCCAGCTTTTCCGGGTATCAGAAAGATCTGCCACAAGAGGGGGTTTACACACCACCCTGATGTCAATGCCTCCCTCAAGCTGGCCCAGTGCTCAGTGTTAGTGTGTAAAGTATTAGAAATGTGGTTCCTCTTACTCCTGATTTTACAGGCATGAAAGAGATGGCATGGAATATGAGGAGACATCTGTCATTTTCCAGCTAATAATACATACAGGAAACAGGTTTTAAAGAAGAAAATCCTGGCTCTGCAGAAATCAAGAACTACTCAAATTATTCTGGTAGAGTCATGATGTACAAGATGTTTATCTTGGCAGCTCCTGTTGACCTTCACCTCTGAATAGTACTGCCGTTTCCACAACGACCCCTCTTTGTACCCGTTGATTTGAACAGTTTTGTAACAATTGCCAGAATTTTGCATAGTGCTATATTTGGTTTTTCCCAATGTTACCACATTTAGTATAATTAGTGTGCTAGCTGATGAAGTCAGGTAGAAATCTCTTCAATTTACTGTTTACATGGATGGATTTCTTTTTCTGAAATAGCTATATGGATGCTACCCTTCGGCATGGTACCTTTTTCAAGATTATTTCACTTCCTTCTGTTGTTGAACTTGTAAAAAATGAGCAATAAAATTCAGAATTCATGTAATGTAGCTAGTTTAGTGTTCTTCTCTCAACCTTTCAATATTTGGGGTTTTTTGCTTTATTTTGTTTTTACTGAACCATATTAATGTCTTACTTAACATTTTTATTTTTGCATGTAGTGTACCTCAGTTAAATGATTACACTAAAATTTTTCGATGGCTTCTAAAAGCTAATGCTTCCAGATTCTTTTTACCTGCCCCATAGTGGCAGTCAGCAGTTAGTCCATTCAGTAAGCAGTTCTGTATGCTGCATAAAACAGACACATCCTGAATTAGGACAAACGAAGGGATATTTTTAATGGTTGCATCATTGCTCTCTAGACTGCTTTTGTATTTGAAATTTCCTGCTATTGTGTCTCCAAGTACATTAGAAAATTTTGTGGCATGCTTCCCAAATTCTGTTCTTTCCTTTTTGGATGTGCCATTTACACTTTTGTGTTTGCAGCTGTTGACGTCCCTTTATGTACAAGTTCTATTTCTGCCGTTAAAATAATCCCTGTGAAGAAAGTGAAAAGTTCTCCTCACCTAGTGCTGCCTACAGGTATCTTCTTCCTTCCTCCCCTGCCATGCATTAGTTAGCCATCATTGTCTCTCTTTTCTCTATCATTGTCTCTCTGCTTCACCCATGTGCTGTGGCTAATTCTCAGCTTCATGTTCCTCTCACTCCTCCCAGAGCTGCAGATTTCATCAGCAGGTAATGCAGTTAGCTCTTGATGGCACAATACATTGTTCTCAATTATGCTGCTCTTCTGCAGACATGACTGTGTCTACTTGAATCTGGGATCATTGTAAGCTCTTCTACTAATGCTTGATTGTGAAAAATATTGTTATTGTTATTATTATTATAGACTCATTTTGAACCAAACTCCTGAAGAACCAAAGAATGTTTCCTGCATATCTTTGGTCTTTATGAAAGCGAATGGTTCAAGCATAGTTCAACATTGGTGGCATGGTTTTGTTTTTCTGTACAGGCACTGAATTTAATCCACATGTGAATAAGTAAGGATGTTAGGCTGTCACGGCCTCCCCAAGCACATGCTTCCCCACTAGAAGTACAAGGTTATGCTTGTACTTTGCTGGATTTGGACAGTCAGACTGCTGTAGCTGATACTGCTTGTCTCTCCTAATCTGTCACACATGTGCTTTGTTGGACTAGTACAGTGCTAATGTCCTGTTTATTACTGTCTGCTGGATTTCTATACTGAGAGATTCAGATTCTTGTTTTCTGTCATTTCACCTAAATTGTGAGGGAATTCATCACTGTAGGCATTTTTTTCATCTCCCGAGGTGAGATAGTCTGGCAAGATTTTATTTTCAAATATTTTCAAAGCATTTTAATATTTTTTGGTTCAGAGCAATTTTTTCTGACTCTTATTCTTTTGGTTCAGTATGCAGGTTTAACCTCTTGTATGGAAAATAAAAAAAAAAATGCATTGATTCCCAAATCTTATTCTCCTCCAGTATAATGAAGATGATGTTTTTACATGTCATACATGTTGAGCTCTGTTTCCATTTCTCTCCAGTGTCTGTGAAGCAAATATAGGCATGGGGTTGTAGGAGGACAGCTACCCTGCACTCTTTGTGGGTGTTTATATCAGGCCCAGTGACTCCCAACATCATGTCCATGCTTTACAGTTACAGCACTCTTAAAACTGGAGTCTCAGATCTTAAACCTTTGTCCTGTGGTTTGAAAGTGAGTCCATAGAGTCCTTGGGCTGTATGTTGTGCCGTGTGGATGGGAATGATAGCCAGAACTGCACTCTTGGGCAAGAGGAACCCTGACCCTATCTGAATCATGCAAAAATCAGTCAGAGGAGTCGACTTCTATTTCACCAGGAATGTGGGTGACCTTAAGTTGTGATCAGTTGTGGTATATTTAAGGATCAAACAGCTTTTAATATGTCTAGGTGGATAGTCTTTCCCCTCACAGAGGCTGCCTCAATGCTACCTCAATTAGCTAAAGGCTAAACTATATGAAAGTATTCTCTGACTTCTTACTTACTCCTTCTTTTCTGTAGTCCTAAGTATGGGTCTGAAACTATGCTTTTTCTGAAATCTCTAAAGCATTGGAAGCCCATGTAAAGGCTTGAACAGTGGAGATGCCAGCACAGAGGGCTTTCAGTGAGAGCCAGGAGTTTGGCATTCATTGAATTTTTCCTCTTACTGCTGTTGTCCATCTGGCATATTGATTTTTCTCCATATTGCGGCCACAGTGGCCATGGTTTGCATGGTTTGCAGCCTTAGCCAAGGTGTTACCATGGTCTGTAAGCACTGTACTGGTATGGATTTGATGGGGCATTACCTTGCTGAAATCAGCCAGGGAATACTGATCTGCACAGAGGTGGGCTGTTGCCTGGACAATAAACAACAGCCTTTGCCCCCTCTGTCCAGTCTAAAAGGCAAATTTTTGTTACAATAGCAGTTCCTAGAGAGGAGCTGCATCCTTCCTCATGCAGAGATAGCATGATCCTCAACCCATAAAAATAAAAATTATTGTGTTGTCCCTTGTGTAATGCATGCACTCAGCACCTCTTCACCCTCCCTGTGCAGTCATGGTAGGGCTGGTACCTCTGCGTAGGTAAGTGAAGTCTGATGGCAGCTGCAGGGCCACTAATAGTGTGTGAGGAGAGGAGGTAACGTGTTCTTCTGTGGAAGTCGCCTAGAGAAACAAGACACTTTCTAGGCTTATTATTTCCAGAGGTATCTTAAAGGAAACAACTCTCTAGAAGGATTTTAAGTAGGGGGAAAAAGATAGATAGCTTTGAAGGACTGGTTTGTAACTACTTATTAGGATGGCAGGAGGAGAAAACCCAAATCATGGACTGAAATACACAAAGGTAAGCCTGCACAGAAGTTGTGCTGAACTGTGCCTCAGCAAGGATGCTGGCACTATCTGGTATCTGGCTCACAGGTTGATCTGAATAGGCATATGTTAAATCTCCTTCTGCTTTTCAGGATTTGGCTTCCTGTGTCAGAAGGTGAAACGCTGCCATGAAATGGGGAGATGGCAGGGAGGTGGCTTGCAGTGCCTTGCCTTTAGATTGTATGCAGCATCATTGCAAGATTTTACTTTCCAGTGGTCATAAGTCTTGTCTTTTTTTTTTTTCCTCTTTCAGTCCTCCACAAAAGGCATGTTTAAGCTTTGGCACACAAAGTGTGTGCATTATGCCACTGGGACATCCCTATAGAAGAGCCACAGGTGTAATGGTAGACTGTCCTTGCTAGCACAATATCTCTTTACAAAGTAGAACAAATAAAGCAAATGGACCTGTGACATTTGGTTCAAACACTCATTTTTTCCCCCTACTTTCTTAGCTCTGTTGCACCAACTCAGAACTTAACTGCTACATTCATTGATTACATGAATATAAACTGCTTTGATTTCTCAATGCTTTAAATACAGAGCTAATCTTCATCTGCACAAGCATTACTAGATTGATTCACCCGGAGGCAGCCATGCTAAAATTACTCTAGAGCTCTGATGGCTCCTGATAGCTTTGCATCATCCCTTTCTATGTGTTTCTTCTGTGCATGTGCATTTCCTGTAGAAATGGATCCCACGAAAGTCTGCAGTGGAAAAGGAGCTGTAACCCTCCGGGCAACTCCATCCCATGAAGGGAATCGGAATATCACTTCACCATGTCCTCAGGATGTTGAGCAGCCTGAAAGTAAGTGGTAGAAGGTTAACTGGAATCTTTTACTCACAGTAACCTCAAGACAGGTCAGTCCAGGGTCTTGAGCTTACTTTATAACTATGGTTTAAAGCCCAGAATTCTATAGCATAGTTGGAAACCTCTTGCAAGGACCAGATCAGTAGGGAGACTGACTCCTAGTGCAGGTTTCACGACCACTCAGTCATTGACTTAAGTTTGCCAGGAGCACCAAAACTCTGAGTTCTTTTCTTTCCTCCCCTCCCTCCAGCGCTGCCCCGGGCTTGCCTATGTCACCTCCTTTTATCCCAGGCATGAGGTGGAATAGAAAGAAGCTGAGTGGTGCTACTGCCACTGCAGCATTCAGCTGGGTTGTCAGGGAAGCGGGGATAGCGTCCCTCAGACAGCGCCGCCACAGAGCTCTGCCGTCTTTCAATAGCAGACGTGTAATTACTTAATTGTAGGAGACAGGCACAGCATAACAAACCTGGCCAGTGTCGTGGGTCTGGCAAAGAGGATGAAATCCCAAAGGCAAGATGCCGTTAAGGGGGAGGGGGTAAAACTTGCTCTTGAAAGCAAAGCATACATCGTATTGTTGGAGAAAGGGCAATTCCATTAATTCTAGCCCTAATGTGCCGCTTTCTGCTCTGTCTTCTCCCGTTCTGCTCCACCCGTGACCTACCCTCTTTTTATGCTTGCCTTTCTGTTTCTTCACGCCTACCCCCTACTGTTGCCTCTCTCCTTTCTGTTGATGGCTTCATAAATTTCTAACAGCTTGAATGGCAATAGGCCCATTACTATGGAAATCAGCTCATTAATACTTCTTTTGCTTACTCTCTCAATCACTTCATGAAATGTACTTTGGAGCTGGAAGAGCTTTTTGCATGTAACTTAAACAGCAAAATGGGTACAGGGTGGGGAGGAGCCCGGTGGGAAGCGGGTAAATATGTGATGAGACCACTGCATGTAGCTGCAGGGACTGTGTTGTAAAGGGATGTTATAACTCCCTTCATACACTTAGTCTGCAAAACTTAATCTATTTGTTGGTAATCCTTTATCTCAATCACATATGGGGATATTGTTAAGGATAGATATATCTTCATAATCTGAATACAGGGTCCCTACATTTCCAGTAATTTGTGGTGTCTGGATGTCAGGCTGCAGCTTTAGAAAGTAGCTAGCTGGGCAGCCTTTTTGCCTCTGAAATAAGAATGTCAATGAACAATTGTTTCTTCATTGCTCTGAATGAATTGCCTTGTGTTTACAAAGGTCAGAAACAAGGAGGACATCATGTTTAGGGTTGGTCTCTATGGTAATTACGCAGCCCTGTCAGAAAGCATTTTATGTGTGAAATGAAGTAGCTTGACTCTTAACTTCAATTGGTACATGTTTTCTGGAAATGTAGTGGTTTATTTTTTCCCCCTTTCTTTTCCTCTATGCATATCCTCCACCCCCATCTCCTCTGTCCCTCCTTTCTGTGAAACACTTAGGTCTGGAGCCAGAAAACTCAGAAACAGGTATAAACATTGGCTGCTTCTGTTGTTACTTCCTTTGCTTTATTGGAATTATTTCTTGTTGTCTGAGGGAAAAAAAGAGAAAGAGGGGGAAAAAAGAAGGAAAGAGTCCCCTCCTTTCACTTATCCTGCAACTGGAGGGAATCCTCTGTGATCTGAGTTTTCTTTCCCCTAGCAGATGATTGGAGGTCGTCGTCTAACACTGATGCCAATGGGGATACACAACCATCTTCTCTGGCTGCCAAGGGCTACAGGAGTGTGCGTCCGAACCTTTCTTCAGACAGCAAGCCACAGGTAAGTCTTTCTTCTGTGTCCCTGAGGGTGATCATCTGGGTTCAAGCACTGGATTCATGATCAGGAGTCCTGGGTTGAACTCCAAACTTGGCTGCAGATGGGTAAGTTGCTGTGCCTCAGCTTTTTCTACCTTTAAAATGGGGGTGACACTGATGTCAGCAAAGTGTTGTGGAGCTCATGTATTCAGGCACACCACAGTGTTTCCTGGGTGGACAAAGGAGGAGGACAACACAAGAAAAAAGGTGAAGTAATCATCTGTAATTATTTTGTATTTTATGTTGGTTTATTTCCTAGAAATTGCTGCAGGCCAAAATCAGAGTTGCACCCTACATTAAAAATAAAATATTGGGGAAATGCCTTTCAGTTTTAACACTGTAACTGATAGACTCCAACCAGGGCAAGGTTATTTATGCCTGAAGGTTAATTGTTGAAGTCAATCTGCTAAGAGAAGTGCAATGTCATCCTTTTTTTTTTTTTTTTTTTTGGATGCTCAGTCTGCACAGAAGCAGTCTGAAAGCTGGTAAGGAAACCCTTCATTAGAAACTGAATTCTTGTGAGGAACAGAGTCCCTTTAAAGCCCAGTCCCCTATCAGCATGACTGCTCCCATCATCAGGGTCCCTTTAGCAATGCTACAGACCAGGCAGCTTAGGTGAAGGTGGAAGATGGAACAGCTTCAATGAAGGTGTGGGAAGGAGCAGCACCCTAAAGAGAGACCCATTTCTGCTCAATACTTAAGCTGTCCCGTAGTCCTTTCCTGATCCTGTTGATGAACAGAGAGAGCACAGAGAGAGCACATAATACTTGTTACAGAAATCTCTAGAACTACTGTGCAAACTGAGCTGAAATGGAAGAAACTCCAGAAGGAATGAACCTGTTTGGAGGCAGAAGCCCTTCAGAGCAGCACTTACCAACCCACTTCTCCACTCCCTTGTGCTTCAGGGAAGGGAGGGAGGGGCAGCATGAGGACAGCAGATTTAGGAACAGCAGCTGTAATTTTATGAAACTTTTCTACATCTATATCCATGTAACAAGAATAAGTGCTTGCCACAACTTGTCATATGTGGATGACTTTTAAAGGACGTCTCTTTCCAGATTTGAATGTTGCAAGCTGTTAAGGCATCTTCGTTCTCTGGTTTCAGCATTTTTAGAAATAGTTTAGGCAGAAAACAGGGTGTGGTAAAACCTACTTTCACAGTCTTCAGAGGGTTAATTTGCAAAAATGCAAGGAGCTGCTGTTCACCAGGTGGGTATTCTCTTCTTTCCAGTAGATCATAGTTTTCAGGTACTGGCAACAAAGCAATAAATAAAATGAAACCTCTGTATTGTTATTTTATCTCAAAACAGTTTGGCTTTCAGAAAAAAATCACTATAATTGGAGTTGCAGTAGGCAGGCAGTTTAGAATTAGCAAGCTATATGTTGCCAAGTACCAAAACTGGTAAAGCTTTTCTTATTATTTACTAAAAGCAGGATTTCTCTGTTGGTGATCTTGATTCTGGAGGCAAATTCTGATGATCTCAGTTCCTCAAGAAACATTAATTATTCTGGTCTTCCTGAAAGCATTTTCAGGATGGAAAAATCCTAAAGAGAATTGAAGAGCTGGCCTTTAGAATGAAGAAATACTGACTTTTTACTTAGCCAGCTGTGGTAGGCTACAGCACTCGCATGATGTCTGCTTTCGTTAGCACTGGTGAAACTTGGCAATGTTCATTTTTCAGCAGTGCACTCAACATGCAGAGATGGCCTAGAGCTCTGAATTTGGCTTTGCAGTTCAAACGTCCCCAGTCCTGGGAAGTGTTTGGTTACGCAAGCATGAGCCTGAATTTAGTTGGCCACGATGTTAAATCTTGACTGAGGCTTTCCCAGGGGCATGGTGGGTGTTGCTGTGTGTGCAAGCCTCTTAAAACAATACAGTAGTGAGAATTATTGAGCGCAGAGAGAGAAACATGTAGGCAGGGACTGGAGGGCTGGGTTAAGTTTGTGTGCTGCAGTGAGCTGTGCTAAGAATGTGTGAGACAGTGTATGTGAGTGAGTTCTGCACTGGCCTTCCAGATACTGTATTTGCTTTTTATTCTTGCTGTATTAAAACCTGCTTAACCCAAGTCTAATGATCAAATTCATTCTCAGAATTTTTTTTCCTTCCTTTTTCCTTTCATTTGATGCTACTTCCTTTCTCCTTCCTACCTTCTTGACTCTGCCTGATCAGGCCGTTGCTCCTCCCCGTCCTCCTCTTCCCAAAGAGGAAAGCTTTGCATGGCGTCCTCGCACTGACACTAAAGCGACCAACCTGTTGCCAGTGCCCATCATGGACTGTGTGTACCTGAATACACCCAAGCCTTATACACAGCGTGCATCACCAAACACCAGTGCACGCTGTTACTTGTCATCACCTACCCCCTATGGGGCCAGTGGGAAGCAAGGCTTGCCAGCAGGGCGTTCTCCCTCTTCAGGCCCCAAAGATGAGGTGCATGCTGGGCAGCCACTCTTGGAAAGTCACTCCTCATCGGGTGCATCATCCATACAACGCAACCCTGACAGGGCAGATCCCAGTAGTAAGGCTGGAATGAATTCCAGTCATGAGACGAAGGTGGATAAAAAGGTCAGCAAACTATATGTAGCTTGTTTATCTAACAGCACTTGCTCAGGCACATCTCAAAATTCCACTGGCACCACACATGACCCAGCAGCCAGCTCCAGTTTGGGCGCTGAGCTCACTCAGGCACCAGCCACCAACATTGTTTCCTCTGTAACAGACACTGAAAAGTCTCTTCCTGCTGCTCCTCCTCCTCCTATTCCTCCCAGGCCGTACTTTTACATTGTCCTCAGCAAAGACGCAGTTAGTTATGGTGCGGGCCAGCCCTCCCGGACTCAGTCATCACCTCCGCAAGCTGTGAGGGACAGAGTGCTCGAGCCCCAGAGCACAACTGCCACAGAGGACAGGATGAGAAAAGAGCCTTGCCTTACTCAGCAGCGACAGCCACCATACAAGGCAATGGGACGCAGCATGGTACATGTTTTCTCCATAACCTTGTTTTCTTCCAGCCGAGCGAACAGTTCTCTAATTCATTACAATGTTCCCTTAATGCTTTATTCCCCTCCTACCTAATTTCTCAGCACTTGTTGTGCCACCCTGAGTCTTGTGGTCTTCTACTTGATAATATTTAACACCCCATGTGTGTCCCCTCGACGTTGATCTGTGTGTTTGGGTGTGTGTGTGGTGTTTGTAGGGAGTTGGATTGGGCTGATGAGGACCTTTCTATTTTAGGGAGATGTAAAAGAAGCAAACTCTGTAATGTGTAATGGTTAGAGCTTCTCAAGTGAGGGTAAATTCTGAGCTGTTCTCTGGTTTGATTTAGCCTCACTACACAGGACTGTAGAAGAGGGGTGGTGAGGGTGGATGAAGATTTTTGTGAAAACACATTGTGTTCATAGAGGCCAGGGCTGCAAGCCTGGAGAAGTATGTCTCTTTAAGGAAAGAAGATCTGCTGGGGCTTTGTATCATTTTGGGTACATTCCTTGCATGACACGATATGGCTGCGTTAGACTAAAGTACCGATCTCCCCCAATACGTAACAACACCTTGTTTCCTACAGGATGCCACTGCCACCACCTCAGCTCAGCCTGGAGTTATAGTAGTCCCCCTCCTCCAGGTTAATCCAGACAGACAACAAGAAGGCAGCTCCAGCACTCCACCACCGCCTCTGGTTCCTTTTGGGCAAGGCTCCGTATTCCCTGAGATTGTTCCTCCTGGCTCACCCTTGACTTTTCCAACTCTAGACGATTTCATTCCCCCACATCTCCAGAGGGGCTCCCACCATAACCAAGCACCCTCCACATCTGGCACATTACCCTCTGTTTACCCGAAACTGCCATTCTTCTCATCACCACCTTCACTTGTCCCTCCAGTCACAGGGGCTTTGCACAGGGGCTTGAAGCCTGAAATCACTGGAGTCGTCTCACATACAGTAAGCTTGCCAAGTACCCTCCTCGCCCTTTTCCTAAATTTGTATTCCTGGATTAAAATTACTTTCTCCTTGCAATACTAAACTTGAGGGAGGAGTGATGACTCACTCCCTGCCAGCAGCATGACAACTGAAACCTTGTTTGCATCCTGTGCTAGTGCATGCAGTTCGCCTGCCTTGTGCAGCTTTGAACTTTCTTTTGACTTCTCGCAACATTTGACTGTCTCCCTTTGTGCCCCTTCTGCTGGGTGATGTACACCTTAAGAGTCTTCACAGGATTTGCTCAGAATAATGAATTCTGCATAAACTGAATAGCTGCAACTAACTGATCTCTTCAGGCTCTTTTTATAGCATCCTTAATTGTGTTTGAATAACATTTAAAGCAGAAACAGCAGACCAGTTAAAGGTTAGGGCTGGCTTTCTGTTCCATTTGGAGCCACAAGAACATATGGTCTCCACACAAATCCCTGATAAAATCAGTGTAAGATTGCTGCCAGTATCCAATGACCTACAAGTTATAAGATCAGTTACTGTACTAAGTCTTCCAAGCCTGCAGGTGCTATGCGATAGATTAGGCAGGGAGTGTCTCTTCATTTTGGAATTGCTTGTCTTTGAAAATTTTGAATAATTCAGCCCACGAGAGTTTGAACTTGGAATTTACTGTGTTCTTCATGGGTTAGGTTTTGTTTCTCTTTAAGCTCATCACTTATTTTAAAAAGTCCTTGGGGACAGTGAGGAAAAGTAGCTCTCAGTTAAAATTACAGAGAAGGCAAAAAGTACCCTACCCTCCTCGTACTGAAAGTCTTACAGCCACCTTTTTTTGATGCTTGCTTGTGAGGACAAGGAAGAAGTTCACCAGAAACTGCATTCTCTCGTGATGCTCTGCCCTTTGACTCTGTAGGGATCTAGCAAACAGGCATGTGGGCTGGGGGAAAGAAAAAAATCAACCAAGGATGATATTTTCAAAAGTTCTCAGCATTGGCCTTTCTACTTTTATTAAAATTGGTTGAGTTTTTATTGCAGAGAGCAATGAATGAAAGTTTGGATTTGGTGTTTTGATTTTACTTTGTTTTTTGTTTGTTTGATGTTCTTTGTTTGTTTGTGTTTTGGATGCATTTTTAGGTTGTTTTGTGGGGTTTTTTTTAATGGAGCCTATCTGCAGACTCCAGAAAAAAAATCAGGAGGCAAACAAATCATAGAGGAGCAGTGGAAATTTTGTTGTACCTGACTTTCTTGAGATGAGAGTTTTGAAACATTTTTGGACATGCTCACTTCAGGCATGTAGTCACAGAGCTGTTTTCCACAATGATTTAAATGATCTTTGTTCATCCTCTTTGGTGACTTCTCTGGGGCTGCTGAGCCTATCCTGATTCAGCATTCCTCTTCTTTGAGGGATTCTTATTTGTATTTTAGTTATCAAAATAAAGCTCACAGCCAATTCTCACACTTTTCCCTGACTCTTCCTCCTTTTCCCTAACTGCATTGTTTGGAATACTATCACAGTCAGAAAAATTGGGCTGGGTCTCTCTGTTGGGGACATCTGTTTCTGAAGACCATTGGTTCTTTTCTGTCCCCATGAAATATCTATGTCCTGACCAGCTGCTGCTTGAGGCAAGATCACCTTTATCCAACAGAACAAGATTGTTCTTCCCCAGTTCCCCTCAAGGTTGGAGAGGCTGTAGGTGCTGGTTCTGATTATGGCCAATTGTCACTATGGTTTGTGTCTGAGCTCTGGTGCCAGGCCTCACTTTGGCCCCTGTTCAGTCCCCTGCCTGATGCTGTAAGTCCTTTTGTCTGATGCTGGTCTGTATGAAGGGCACTGAGTTGCAGTTGCACTTAGCCAGAAAAGCTGGAAGTAGGGATTTTTCTGGAGCAATATTCTGTGCATATTCGGGGTTTTTTTTAATAGTGATGAAAATACTCATGAATACTCAGCTGATTTTACAGATCACTGGCTTGCAGCATTTGAATCTGACAGTGGAGCCACAGGAATGCAGGAATTTGGTTTGCTGTCCCATATTCTCTTTGTTTGGATGCTCAGCCCCATTAAGGATGATTGTGTGTCCAAATTCCTTAAGAAGCTTTGAAAAATCTGTCTAAACTGATGCACACACAATCTTCAGTCATCATCCCTTCTTTATCTTAGCCACCTTACCACCACCAAAAGTCCAGTTTCTGTGGACTGAGGTTTTTCAAAGGTGAGCTAATTTTCAAAGTCTCTCTGCTGACACAGCCTGTATTTCTACAGAGCAGCCAGAGCTGTGGTGATATCAGAGGTGGGTTTGAAATAAGCAAATACTGGACCTGCATGTTTTAGGAGAGCAAGAGCAGCTTGCTATCTGTGCTCCAGTGGCAAAGCCATCTTCCTTACTAGAGTCCTACTTTTTACCCTCTGTCAGTTTGGGGCTTTTTTATGTCATTACTTTAATCAGGTAGGTATCAGACTGTCTCCTGAGTGATGGTGCTAACTTAATTCCTTAGGACTTTCCTTACCAAACCAGCAGTAATACTGTTTCACTCCAGAACTGCATGAGTTTTGCATGTCTGACTTGCTGTGAAAGGAATACTCTTGGATCAAATGTTTGTATGTGGATGTATCAGGGGAAAGATGTCTGCATCTTCCCCCCCCAACCAGATTTACTCGTGTCTGACACCTTGTGTTTGCTCCAAAGAGTCTGCTAGATGAACTTAGTGCCCTATTTTGGGGTTGGAGTTGTGAAACCCAACACCAAGTAACTATAGTACTGCCTTAGCAAACTAATTTCATTAACAATGAGCAGGGTATGTACAAGGAGCCGGGTAATACTTGTGCTTATACCTTTTTTACTAAAATTTGCTGTGATTATGCTTCTCATTTAGCCTAAAATGTTGGGGTTTTTTTCCAGATTTTCCCAGTGCAGCAGCCTTCTGCATGCTGCTAATGATGTGTTGCTCTTCTTTTCAGGACCCAGGTCCTGTGCTAAATGATGTGCCCCAGCCTGGCACTGACTATCCAACCTCCATCACTTCCATCAGCAAGTCTGCCTCTGCCTATCCTTCTACCACAATCGTCAATCCCACTATTGTCCTCTTGCAGCACAATCGAGGTAAGGAGACTTGCGTATAGGTAATTGTGGCTCAAAATGAGCAAACTGTTAGGCTACAAGGAACTGGAGAAAGTGTGTGCTGTGGATAATTAGGTTCAGACTACTGAGAACTAACAGAGTTGCCTCAAAAAAGTCTTAGTGACTGGAACATACAACAGGCAAGTGAAAGTGGTATGTTTTTTCTACTTAAAGCCTGTGGATCAGAAGCTCTTTGAGGCTGGGGAGAGGTTTTTAACTGGGCTGTGGACATATGAATAAGATAGGTATTGCAAGGTAACAGCTGTCAGGTGTCTTGTTGTGGTGAAAAGGGTGTATGCTCCCACATATCTGTAGAAACAAGGAAACTTGAGGTAGCTTGGAAAGGTAATATGCTACTTCTCAGCTACTGCAGTGTGAAAGCAGTTGTATTTTCTGTTACTGTGGGAGAGATTTGAGCTTGAATTTGTAGCATAATTTGCCCAATAGTAAATAATCTGCTTGCCCGCAAGTTTGGTCTTGGCAATTTGTTCCACTGTCAGTAACTGGATCAACTCAAACTCATACTGCAGTAATCCTTGAGCTCTGGATTTGCATATGAGCAAAACAGCCTTGTTTGAGAACTCCCAGTAATCAAAGCCTTTCTCACAGAAGCTGAGTGGATAGTTCTATCTCTTTACCTCTGGGTTTGGAGGGAAACTTTGCTTGTCCTTTTTAGTTCTCCTGATGGCTGGCATTACCATAGCTTCCCAGTTCCTTGTGCATCACTAAAGACTGTAGCTTGTAACAGGCCACAGAGATGCAGTCCAGTTTGCCTTGATTTCTCGTGGGCTTGGGAAACTCCAGGAATCTAGCCACTAGTGCTGTGGCTTACCTTTTGCAAAGAAAAAAAATAAAATCACATAATAGGGTCAAGGCCTGCACTCTCATTCTGTAGCCATTTTAATTACAGCATTCATGCGTTCCTTTGCAGTCCCTCATGGGATTTTTGTCAGTGCCTTTTAAAAACAGGCTTCAGTCTTTGATCCTGAAGATAGTGGTCTCACTGTAGCCCACCAGATTAAAAGGGTAATGAGTGGATTATCTCCTCCTTTTTGCTAGCATCTAAAGCAGCTTTGCTTATGTGCTTCTGAATGAGGATATCTGGATTCCTCAGCTGCTTCGTGAGGAGAAGATCTGATTTGAGACAGCCTTTTTAAATCTCAAAGCTTTTTGTTGACTTTCTTGGGGTGGGATATGCTTTTGGTCTTTTTTTTTTCATTAAATTTGGAGTATTTCAGTGTATACAACACAAGGATATTTTGTCTCTGTAGACTTTAAGAGCACGAGAGACAAAGTTATATAATGTGATGATACATGCACACTGGCTCTGAGAGAACTGATGTAAAATTATTCTATTTACTAATTACCTTCACGGTTTTGTCCTGTCTGAATATTGCTTTTGACCCTTAGCACTCATGATACTTTACCCTGATAGATTGAAGAGCCTTCTCTCATCATGTTTTTCCATGATAAAGATCATGGCTGGATATGCAATTTGATCATGTCTATCAAGTATATCATTCTAATCCCTGTTTTTCAATCTGTATTAGTCAGACTTGTAATTTGCATGTATCATCTTTATGGCATTATTGCTGACTTGACAGACAGATGTCCCAACCATCAGACTAATGTTTTTCGGAGGTTGTCACATTTGCTTTCTTCCTTGTCCTGTGGAGTTTCCTTTGTGTTCCAAGACATACTAAGGATGAATGGTCCAATCTCCATAACTGCTCTCTTTAGAGCAGAAAACTGCTCTAAAACTCTTAACTATGGTTTATATGAACATGCTCATTTTTATCTGACCTCAGTTGTTGTCCTTCAGCATAGTCCTTAGTTACTGTTGTAGTGGAAAGTGTTTCTCCATCAGGCAAAGTGAGACATCATACTTTTTTTTTCTGGTTTTTTTTTCAAGTGCAGAATGGAAATAGTAATCAGATGTGTCATCTTTCCTGCCCTTTTATTAACAGTTACATTGTGCCTATTTTGTAAAAGAACAAGATCATTGCTAGGTTTCTGTATATTCTTCTTGTGCCTCAAACCTATTCTTGAGTCTGAGACGTTCTGTTAATGCTTTTATTCCACTGTAATTTTCTTTCATTTCCCAGCATATGTTGCCTTCTTGTAGGTGTACATTTCCCATCTTTTTATGTGTTGAGGGTTTCCTGCAGTTTCTTATACTTCCATTCCTGTGTAGGATTTATGCCAGCATAGCATTAAAATTTCGATCTGCTAACTTAGTATTCTTGAACAGTTCTCAGATCTTAATTATCTATTGAATTTCTGTCCTGGCTGACATGATTCATATTTGGTTTCATATTTATGAACCTTATCTGCTCAAAACTAGATTGCTCTCATGGCAAATAGCAAATTGTTACTAGGTTATGTCCCACCTTCCCCTGAATGGTTGATTATATTTGGTACTGAAATCAATTCCTTCATGTCAAGATGATGTTTAGTAAGAATTCCTTTTGTGTGCTCTGAAATACCCTGTAAATTAGAAATTTCAAGGTTGTTTTAATGCAGGAAGTCTGAGGTCTCCAGTAGTTTAGTCTTCCAGATGGATAATGTGACTGTCTTTCTCCTCAGTGGATTATTGATTGCTTTTTAGGGAGTTAGTTCTCTTATTCTCTGAAGTGACTGTTGTACCAGACATCTCCTACTTATTACTATTACTTCTTACTATTTTGTGCTTTATTTGCTAGTTCATTAATCTGCATTTAAGACCTTTGATTTGGAGCTATCAGAGACTTAGAAACAGATAATGGCATTTGAAACAGAAAGTACACTATATCCTTTTTTGTCTGCTTGATCTCAGTAAATTATGATGAAAGAACTCAGATTTTTTTTTCTCCTGGATTTCAGTAATATCAACTGAATAAAATTCATACTTACAAGCAAGTCATTTTAGATCCTCTTGTTTATTTCTAGCAAATTTTCTTTTCAATGCCTTTATTTTGCACTAAATGTGTTCTCAAATACTTGGTTCTTCTTCCCTTTTTTTTTTTTTTACTGGTTTCAAATCTTAGTCTCCTCCAGTGCTACCTCTTCTGGGGGACCTCTGAAGGCATCTGTAATCGTTCCTTCACTGTTGCCAGCAGTTTTATCCCACTGCTTGACCCTTTCTCTGAGAAGCCTACAAGTCTTTGGCCTTTGCTTACAGTCCCAGAACACAAGATCAAGGGTGAAAGCCTCAGTTAGTTGGTGTGTGTCTGAGGCTACAGTCTGGCTCAGGTCAAGCTGGAGAGTGAAACAGCAGACACTTCCTGCTCCTTCTGCTTCTATCCATCAGCTGCTCCCTTTCCTACACAGAGATACAAGGGAAAAGGAAATCTCCCCTTCCTGTAAAAAGTACATTTGGGTTTTGTCATGAAAAGTTTATTAATTCATGGTAGTCTCTCCTCTGTGGAAAAGAGGAAAAAACTCTGAAGCACTGACTCCTTAAGCTGTATGTTCTTGTCAGAAGAGCTCAGTGATTCAACACAGTTCTCCTCTGTGAAGTGATGGCTGAAGCTGAGACCGTTCTCATTTACATTTTTTTCTCCCAAGTTTCAGAGATGGGCATTGTTGCATTTCTCATTTGCAGTTTCTTATCGTACAGCACCCTGTTCCTGGAGGCCTGCTTACCCCCAGTGAACCCTGCAGTAGGTGGTTCCCATCTTTTCTTCTGGCTCAGAGTGCTGACCCTTCCTCTTACCCAGTGCATGCAGGGGTTTTTTCCTCTGTTGGCAGCTATTGTGTGAACATAGTGAACAGGAGCAGCTTGCCATCAGTGGTCAGCAGAGCAGAGAGCTGGGGCTAAAGAACAAAGTTCAGAGGTATTGAGGAGGGAGCTACTCTGAGGAGAAATAGCAGTCTCCCTTGCTGAGAAGATCCACTTAGTACAAATATCTAGTGAAGGTGGGTTCCTCTGGAAAGCAGCACATACCTGGAGGTTTGTTACTACTGCAGACTTGCTGGCAAGTGTTCTGTGCCACCCCAAAGCACAGTTATTTCCCGTGCAGGCATTGCATGGCATGGTTTATCATTAATATATAACAGGTGTGTTTAATATATTAAAGTTTTTAAATCTTTGCTTTAACAATATGAGCTTTCAAAAGTGTTTGTACTATTTACGTCAGTAAAATATGTTATTCTTTTCAAATGGCTTTCATGCTTTAAGGGAAATAATTAATTGCTAGGGAGTAAAAAAAGCAGAGAACAGAGTGCTAAGCATTCTTGGTTTATTCCCAGCTGTGATTTGGGTAAGTCATTTGGGCATCCTTTTAGAAAGCACTAACTTGAGGGTGGTCAAACCTGCTGAGAGACACCACAAATATCCCAGTCTGGGAACTCATTAACGAAGAGCCTCTCACCAAGGGGACCGTTTTGAGAATCAAAGCCTTCAAGCTGTGTCTGTGCACAAATCACTGAATCTGTGGCTCAGTAATATGTGATGAGACTCAGCAAGCACCAACAATGACTCGATCATTTCTTATCTCCTTTTGAAATGCTACAGCAGTATTATTTCAAAATGTACTTCATGATAATGGTAACAGAGTTAGTCATCAAGTTGCTTGACTCTGTGAATTTTTACTGGTTTTCAAATTGTCTCCTGTCCAATGTTTCATTCTCTGATGTTATGAAAAAAATGAAAATTGAAATAAAAGTGCTCTTTTCAAATGTGTTGGTCACTGCATCATGAGATTTGTGTTGTTCCACGAGGCTGCTGTGTGGAGAAGGGACTGTGGGCTGTCACTTTGGCAGGGTATTTGAAAACAGATTCTCTCCAGCAGCTGCTATCATTCTACAGCGTATTTCTTGCCTGTCAGAAATGCAGCACCAGAGCACTTGCTGTTTATGTCTCACACATTTGTTCTGTATTTCTTTTTGTTTTGTTTCTTCCTGTACCACAGAACAGCAAAAAAGGCTTAGTAGCCTGGCAGGTATGATGTGAAAGGTCTGCTACTCCCCAGCTGCTGCCTCTGCTGGAGCAAAGCTGCTGCTTTGATAGCTTGTGAGGTACCTTTAGCAAACACACTGCCCAAGAGCTGCAAAGAAGTATACCAAACCCCTAAATTACTCATCTGTTTGTCCTAAGTCATAAAATTTACCAACCTTTTAAACACAAATCCTTCAGTACTGAGTTTTGCACGGCATAGTTGTGTTTGCTCAAGGTGCCAACAGATCAATGCTATGCACGAGCCTTTCCTCTGCTGTCTGCCCCTATCAGATTTCTACACTTTTAATGGCTTTGGGCAGGATGGTAATGTGCATGTGAATAAACATGTCTTTCTCTCTTCAATGCATGCAGTGATGTAAAAATTATCGGATTTGCAGAAGTCTTGATGAGGCAGACTAAAATTGCAGGTGTCTCCTCTCCAGGAAATCCACATAGAAAAAAAATCCTTGACTAAGGGTTGCTGTGCTACAGCTCTGCAGAGCAGAGTAGAGCTTCAGAGCAACCTGAAGTCCCTTGGTGATGCCTGCTGCTACCTCTGGGTGTCAGTTGGGCAGTGTCGAGGAATTCCAGTTCGAAAGCAAGGCAATCTGAAGAAATTAGTTACTTCCCTCCATCTTTATGCAGACTCCTGTGCAATCATGTCATGTGTGTGCTGAAACAACATTTGTTGTTTACACACTCTGATTAGAGCATGGAAATGAATTGGACACATCGTATACTATCTGCAACAAATGGAACGGTCAGACAGGTGAATGCAAGCTGTTAAAAAGTAGTGCACCACTACCACATACCATGCTCCTTTAGGCTGAAATCAGCAGAAAATGATGTATGGGAGACTGTATCACTGGTGCTTTTTGATGAAGACTGACATTGTAGAGTTACTAATTAGTTAAAAGAAACAATTCTTGATACCAAAATTTTTCATTGTCTTATATGACAGCTGAGACTGTCGTGAGATGTGTGATGAGACCTACCTGAGAGATGCTCGCCTGCTTTGGCTGGCATCAGGCATTTTCCTGGGAGATTTCCTTCAGTCTAGCTGCAAAGCACAGCCAGCAGTGACACAGTCTGTCTCATCAACTGCTTGCTAGGATTTTTGCCTTAAAAGAGCGGAATGTGGTGATGTTGGGAAATGCTGGCATGAGGTAAAAATCCCCCATTGTCATTTCCAGATTCAGTGCCAGACAGATTAGTTTCTGATAAAGTTGATTCAGCACTTCTACGGGACAAGCCAGTTCAGGAGACACTGCCAAGTGAGAAGAGGGCAGTGGAAGAAAAGAGAAGCACTGTCAAGAGCCCTCACCACATGGCTGATACCTCTGTCGATGATATTGGGATTCCACTGAGGGTAAGGCAACACTGAGCATGTGGCTGATGCACAAAACCTGGGCTGGGTTCTGCCTACCTTAGGACTGAGGGAACTCACTAAAGCTGCAGAGATTTAAGGGAAGATTGAATTCTAGTTCCAATATATTTTATGATGAATTATTCCTTTTGCTATGAGCCATTCCAGCTGCCTCAGGGAAAAGAAAATTAAAAATTAGTATTTCTTCTCCCAGTATCTGAAAATTATGGGTTCTGCTCCTCTGCTGCCTTCCCATCTAGCAGCTAAAGGAGAGTTTTGTCTCATTTTAGCCATCTTAGAGGCAGATACCTCTTTTATATGTGATTACATTCATTCAGTGTTCAGGGGAAATTGCGAAAAGAATTATTAACCTATTCTTACACCTAGCGTCTGGAATGACTTAAACACTCAATGTTTCTAACTGTCCACTGAATACTTAGGAAATTGGTATGTGTGACTAGAATAGGCAAGATGTTTAATTTTAGATGTCAAACCAGATTAATATACAAAACATTTCATACAATCTGCAGTTCTACAGAGGTAACAGCCTGCCTCTGCAAAGCTTGTTCATTATTAGTTACTTGAGTGAAACCTCATATGAGATGATATATCTGAGTGAAATAATTCATATTTCGAAATATTAATATCATACAGCTTTCACATAGCAGAATGTAAATTTTTTTCAATGCTGGAAGATTTGTAATAACTTCGAAAGGCTGGTAAAGCCATTGTTGATTATTTCTATGTATATTTATTTTTCCAATAGAATACAGACAGATCAAAGGACTGGTACAAGACGATGTTCAAACAGATCCACAAGCTAAACAGAGGTACTGTAGCACAGATGGTTTTTATTTACTTTAAAAGACCACCTTGATGACATTTTGTTTTGTTCATATGAAGAATTGTACTGGATGTTAAATAAAAGCATTTTATGTTAATTAGTGTTTGCTCTGCACCACAGAACTCAACCAATGTATTTGAAATCTTTGAAGTCAAAGGTGAGAGAACAGTGAAGTCCAAAGAAAGGTCTGAGTTGTTCTGAAAGGTGAACATGAAATCAAGTGTACTATTTGAGACCAGAAAAGCCAATAATAATTCCATACTTAGAGAAAATAGATTCCTGAATTCCAGTTTTACCAGCTAACCCAATCCACACACTTTTAAAATACAGTAGGTTATCCCTGAAACTTCTCTGTGCATAAGAGAAAACTTTTTACACTGTTAAGCTTTAGTACCTGCACAACAAAGCATGATTTGAAGTTCACTGAAACCAGTGGAAAGGTTTCCATTAATTTTTGGTGAATTCAAAATCCGAACTCTGCTTTTTCAAAACCCTTATCTTTCTCCTTTAAAAACCTAGAACTGTGGTGAGGACTTCCAAACGTTGTAGTGGTGCACTCTCAGGGGATTCCCACCTTGGGGCACTTCTATGCCTGACTGCTGATACATTCACATTTTTCTTCTGTGTGAGAAATGGCTGCAGTAGCATTTGCAAACTGCACCCTCTGAACAGCCTGACGCACAGGCAAGCGCAGCTCAGATCTGTGCTTCTGTAACAAAATGTGGAGCATGCAAAACTGGAGCTGTATTTGCTGCTGCAGGTGCTGCCCTGATGAGCTTTATGCATAGATAAATGCTGTGCTGTAGTGGATGGAATGAGGAGGGGTTGAACTATTTCCTAATCCTGCTGCTTCTAACAGAGGTTCTTTAGCTCAGCTAGAGCCCATGCTTAGATGGAGGAGAGTGAGTTCAGTCCCCTTGGCTTCCAGGATCTCTCACAAGGCCCAGACATGCAAGGCAGCAATGAACAAAGAGGCATTCTAGGTTGTGTCAAGCTAGAGCATCAGCACGAGAGGGACTGTTCTGCAGTCAGCTTGAATGGATTCTTGGCTCGCCCTTCTTCCCCTTTAAATCTGTCCTCTCTGTTCTTTTTTGCAAATCATGTTCCTCTCCTTAGACAATCCTGAAGAAAACCCTTATTGCCCTACCTACATATTTCCTGAACTTCCTGAAATCCAGCAAAAAACTGAAGGTACCAGAAGTTTAGTCAGAGTATCTGTTGTCTTGTGCTTTGAGTTAACTGTACTATAGTGCCCTAATAGTAACTAGATTCAGGTCTTAGCTTTCTGTTATACTGCCTGGAAATTCAGTTATGCCCACTATACCTTCTTGTGTGATGCATAAAATAACTAAATCCTTGCTAATCCATTAATCTTTTTTTAAAGTATGATACCATCTATCCTAGTGTTATTAAAGTAGGGAATAAAATCATATGGTGATAGAAGTTGGGGGATGAAGCAGAACCTCCACTTCATTGTGGATAGTCTCAAAATCCACTGCTTTTCTCTGCTGCAGAAGACAATCCTTATTCTCCTACATACCAGTTTCCTGCGTCTACTCCTAGTCCTATCTCTGAAGGTAATAATAAAGGTCCATATATATTTATCTGCACAAATGCTGCCTTATCCATTTATTTTCTTCCCGGAGTTTTTTCTAGTTGCTGAGCATTATGCTGCCTCATAATGATTTGCTGCACTCTAAGCATTGCCTTGACTGTATGATGCCTTTTTGGCTTTGCAGTGCTCCTCTGGCTTTGTAACAAGTATTTGACTAATGCTGCAAACTTGGGGTTTGCTTGGTTTTATGCGCTTATCAGTTGCGTGTGCAGTGATTATTTAACATGTCTAGATTGCTGACTTTACATGTAAAGGTATGGTTTAACTGAGATTTCTCCCCCTCCTTTCAAATCAATAAATTGTATTAATTATTTGCTTCTGGTTTTTAACATTAACATAGTATTAGGGCCAGACCCAGAATGTCACTGAAGCATATTGGTAAAAAGGCTGCTTGCTTCAGTGAGTTTTGGATCAGTCCCTCAGTGTAGTCTTTTAAAATAAAAATAACTTGGTAACATAGGTTCAGGGCTGGTCTTAGGTGCACTTGGCATATCTAGGCAAGGACGGAGTTTGGTCTCATCAGCACATCTTGCTACTTGAAATAATACTGTCTTTATCTTATCTCTTCATGTGCTCAGCAGATTCATTTAAACTTCATATTCAAATCAGAATACTTTGCAGTCATATTTCAGGCATGATGACATAGCATCTGTTGCAGTGACAATTATGTGACTGTGCAAAATACTTATATATGAGAAATACTGGAATCTGCTGCACACATTGGGTGTACAGACATCTCCTGATTGGGAAGTTGTTGGTGACAGCCTTGTTGACCTGGTGTTTTGGTGACACTTTAGATCCTGCAATTTAGGAACTTGCCTACTTAGCCTGTGCCTCAAGCCAACCCTGGTGAGACTGTTAATTAACCATTTTATGTGATGTTTGTATTAAACATCTGGTGGGTATTGTGTAAGAAGAAAGCATGCAGTATGAGCTGAGATGCTCGAAGAAGGCAAGGAAACATGAGGTGCATTTCACTGTTAAAATGAATGTGGATGAAGTGTCATACAGGTATCTAAGACACTTGATAATTTCCTGGTGAAACATATTAGGTAAAGAGTCCTGCCTTGCAAATCGTAATGCAGGGTAAGTTATTTTCTCTTGGCAGAATGGTATGTGGGTATGGGAGAGAGAGAAACAGTTTCAGTAACTAATGGATAAAAGAGTTTTACAGAGAATGTTTCCTTGTTCATAATGAGGTTTGAAAATCTGTTTTACTCATCTGGACTAACATAGTTTGCAAACCCAATGATGATAATATATTAAAGAGTCTGTTTTCCCATAAATGTCTCCTATGCACCTAGAAATGTGCATATGAAAGTAATTTGCTGGTTTATATAATTGAAATTTTATTGGACCAAACACTAATTTTTATTCTCAATGTACTGGGATACATTGCTCTAATATTTGCTTGGATTCTTTTCTTGAGAAGAAATACAAAATATTTGATGGTGTAGATGAGTTGGAGGGGTTGGAGTACATGTGTCACCCGAAGACACATGTTTAGAAAACATTTCAAAGATATGTACTCAGTGGCAGTGTTTATATAGAGATGGTTGGAGCCTCACTTTCATACAATTAATGTCAGAATGGATTGATGCATAAGATCTCCTAGAAACATCAGGATTTGGGCTTCCTTCAAAAATATACTCAGAATTTCTAGAAACATACAGAATAAGTCCAATCCATGAAATGGAACCCAACCCTGTAGATTCTCTACCATCTAGAGGGAAACAGTCTCTCTTCTTTAAAGGAATCAGATTTTGAAGTTACAAACTTGTGATTTTCTGCTCTGTGAAGAAGAGTCCCATAGACAGAATGCAGCTTTGAGAAATAGGAGATGTTGTTTTAATACTCAATGCTGATTTACTCTTTAACGTTATCAAATCATTCCAGATTCCTATGTTTCAGTATTGCTTATGTAAAAAGGAAAGAAATGTAGACATTCTTCTTTACAAGATACTCAGAGACAAAACATACCTATTCTCCTCATTATTGTAGATATTAGAATATAAGAAATTGGAAAATAGCAATTATCTGAAGTGAATTTTTTATTGTAAGGTTTTCTTGTTTGAATGATGAGCTGTAATGAATATTGATATTTCTCTTCAAGTAAGTAAATAAAATTTTTTTTATTGATTACCAGCACTAAATAAGATTATTAGAGGTGAATGGCTGTGAAGGTAGTTGTAGACATTTGTTCATCTGTATTTGTAGGGACTACTGAGCGTTTTGTGATTTACCAAGTATTTTTTTATCTGAATAAACCAAACATATATTTAAGAATACCTGTCACTTTTGTCAGCAGTTTGGTATAATACAAATATTTGGTTTCCGTCATTAAGGTTTAAAACATAGAAAATGGCCTGAAAATTGACCTTTGCTTTTTCTTAACCTGAAGTTTACGATAAGCATACCAAGAATCAATAATCATCTTTTTGGAACTTTAACCTTCTAATTAATTCACCAAGAGAACTAAAGCAGATAGGCTAGAAGTTTAGACTTCCCTGAGTCTTCCTGAAAGGCCTGATGAAGGCTTGACTGCAGCTTCAGGTCAGCTGTGTTAGCCAGGTTGGTTTTTTCCACCAGATGAGATTGGCTGTAGCATCTTATCGATTTCCTTGAGAGAAAATTTGGAAATTTTTTCAGCCTGTTGATTGGCATCACTAAATTCTCATAACACTTTCTTTAAAATGTTTTTTTAATCTAGTTTGTTCTAGCTTCCTCTTCTTTGTTTTTCTGTCTTTGTCACATTTGGTAGCTTCTTTGCAGAGGTATTAGTAATACTTTTGCCCGCAAATCTCTTTGCAGTCACAGAATCACAGAATATGCTGAGTTGGAATGAACCCACAAGGATCATCAAAGTCCAACTCCTGGCCCTGCACAGAACATTCCCAAGAGTCACACCATGTGCCTGAGAACATTATCCAAACACTTCCTGTACCCTGTCAGGCTGGTGCTGTGACCAGTTTCCTGGGGAGCCGGTTCCAGTGCCTGACCACCCTCTGGGTGAAGAACCTTTTTCTAATATCCAACCTAAACCTCCCCTGACACAACTTCAAGCCATTCCCTCAGTCCTGTCTCTGGTCACCACAGAGCAGACATCAGTGTCTGCCCGTCCTCTGCCCCTCCTCTTCCCCTCACGAGGAAGTTGTAACTGCAGTGAGGTCTCCCCTCAGTCTCCTCCTGTCCAGGCTGAACAGACCAAGTGCCCTCAGCTGCTCCTCATATGGCTTCCCCTCAAGGCCCTTCACTGCCTTCATTGCCCTCCTTTGGATGCTGTCTAATAGCTAAATACAAAAATCATATGTGATTGGCAGCATCCTCAGCTCAATTACTGTGTCTAGCACCTAATGAGTTATTTTAATCATATACTTTGGCTTTTGGATCCTCTATTTATCTCTCAGCTTTTGATAAAGTGGATCTATTAACCCTTGCTATAGAGGAGTTTTATGATAAAAAGGGATTCTTTTCTAAAGTACTTTGAGAGCCTGGAGAAAGGTATTAGTGTAAGTAGTGTATTAATATTTATATCTAATCTAGGAAATACTTTCAAATGTAATTTAAACCTCATTGGAATTTCATTTTTTAGGGTACTCTCCCTGTGGTAAGTATTTGGCATATCACTCACATTATTGTCAATGCATTAGTACAAGAAATTAAAGGGTCTCTGGTGCTTCTTCTTTGGGGATTTCTCAACTCACTTGCAAAATGCTTTTGTCTTTCAGATGAAGATTCTGATTCCTACTCTCCTCGTTATTCCTATTCTGAGGACAGTAAGTAATTCACATTTCTTGTTTAATCTGTCAAACAGAAAGGGCATGTAAAGCATGTATTTATTTGTCCCCTATCCAGTTCACCAATATTCCTATATGTGATTTATCCTACAGGCAGGACCCAGCTTTCTGTTCCCCGCTCCAAGAGTGAGATGGACAATATTGATTCAGAGAAGGTTGTGAAGAGGTCTGCCACTTTGCCACTGCCAAACCGTACTACATCACTGAAAGCAAGCCCAGAAAGGTGACCTGAACTAAGTTGTACATGGATCAGTTCTGGAAGAATATCTGAAAGCTGCCAATGGGAAGGGGATTAAAGTGGAAGCCTTAGGTCCACAATTCCAGTTAAACTCTTTTGGAAGTTGGATGTGTAGTTTTTGCTCTGAGCCTTTTACTAGGTGCCAGTGAACTTCATGGTCACAGCCCAGTCCCTCATTCTGTCTGTCTTTTTTATGAGGCATCACACAGTCTGTTGCATAGTCTCCTGCCTGGGTGAGGAGTGTTTCCTTGGGTATCATGTCTGTACAGTGCCTACCACACAGGCACAGTGGAGACTCTTGGCTCAGTGTGACACTGTAAAGGCACCTCAGAATACAAGCAAGTAGTGATAATTGTAGAGAAGCAGAATTTAGATTTATGTTGAGCCTTGGTAAAAACTTTATTACATTTTCCATCTCTGAGCAGTCTTACCCATATGAACTTTATTGGAAGTAGGTTCTAGTCAGCAGTGTCATTTCTGATCTTTAGGATTACTTCCCTCCTCGTTTTTTGCTTTGTTTATTACCATGTATTTTAAACCTCTTTGTAACAGTAAGGAATGCATTTACCAAATGAAGGGAAAGCAGAATGACCAAAGAATATTTTATGTCCTGCCGAATTTTCCCAGCTCTTGAACTGCTCCTCCCTCCTTTACCACCTTCTACACGCTCTTAGTGTTTTTCACTTGCTGCCTCAAATGAGCAATGCTGTAATTTGAGATTGATGCTTTAGTGAGCATCTGAGGTAACTGGATCAGGAGACAGTTTATTGATAGAATGTGTCTTCCTTATGCAGGAATTGAAGGTATAGTCCTCTGAGAAAACTCTTACAAGTGAAAGGATTACCATAATTAATGCTTCCTATTATCTAGTGGCAAACCAGTGCCTCGCCAGAATTTTCTCTGTGGTTGGAGTCTTAAGCAATCAAGTTATTCTGGACAGCAAAGATCATCCTTTTTGAAATTTGTACAATGTTTGTATGCCAATCATTTTGGCTGTCATCTTGCATTACTTTAGAAAGAAAAAAAATTAAATTGGTTTAATTTAATGGTCTCTGTCTCTCCTCAGCCAGTGGAGAGAGTTTAGGCAGCTCAGTGGTTTGTTTTTGTCCTAACCAGATCAGAAGGGTAAGGGAGAGGAAACCTGGAGCAACAGTTTCAGATAGATGCTTCACTTTTGTTTGGTGGATTCTGGGTGAGATGAATCAACATACACATTGCTCATCAAAGAGAACATGCCGAGAGCAAAATCAGAATTCATTTATCATCTTAAAAGGCCTGCTTTCTGGGCTTTTGGGAGAGCATTTGTTATTCTGCATGGGGTGTTTTATTATACCAATTTTCAGAGTAGCAGGATCTTGTAGGATATGGACCCTGAACGCTTTGTGACTGTTGTTTTAACTGTGCTGATATAGGCACTGCACAAAATTATAGTGATTTGGATATGTCAGTGGACCGTTCTTAGCCATCTTAAGATAGAGCAGCCTGAGATAATTCTTTCATATTTCTAGAAGAAACCTCCTCTTGGAATCCAGAGTGCTCTCAGAATCCAGAGCAGTGGTAGTCAGGTAATCAGTGATGTGGCTAAAAGGAGTAGTTTAGCAAAAGCAATTTAATCTGACTTCTGCTCAGAGTTGGGACATGTTCATATTTGTGAGCTGAAGCCCATCATTAAGCTGTTCCCAGTGAGGAAAGATATAGAAGCCTGGAAGTTTACTCAAAGTTCTTAGAATAACCCCCCTCTGCTCCAATTGTCTCAGCAGCTGAGCTGTATCAAGCTCTGCCTGTGATAGATAAACAAATATGTGTCCAGACCCCTATCTGAACTGTTCCACTTGTAGCAGTCTCATTTCCTAGGTTAAAAAAAAGTACCCTGATTAAACCATAATTAATGGGGTAAAGCATCTGTCAAAATGGAGTGTTTGTCTCCACACAAACCACAGTATTTTGGGTTAATTGATTTTTGTTTCCTCAGAACTGACTGGGAGCCTCCAGACAAGAAGGTGGACACCAGAAAATACCGTGCAGAACCCAGGAGCATTTATGACTATCAGCCAGGGAAGTCCTCTGTTCTGAACAACGAAAAGATGGTAATGTTTGATTTATCCTAGTTTGTGGCTTTATCCTGTGATTATGAAATACTCTCTAAATGCTTGTGTGGTTCTATTTGGATGGGATTCCTTATGCTTACATTGCAGTGCTCATGTGATGTATTTTGAAAACTGTTCTGCATAACTTCCTAACATTTTTGTTCTCTCTAAAGCAAGATCCAGGGGGATTGAGAGGCTTCTTTCCTTTTGGACGTGTTGTTTTCCGTGTTAAGTATGGATCACTAACCCTAGTTTTTAATCCATGTTTGACACTGTGACCTGTTCAGCAGCTGTTTTGCCAGCTGTACTTTTTCTAGGGCACAGCATTAGCTGATGCAGGAGGGTTGAAGGCATTATGCAACAGAGAAGGCGGGTTCAGTTTCTTTATTCCTCTGATGCGTTAAACTCTGAACTAGTTTTTAGAGTGCTTCTAGTGTGCCTCAGTGGATGCCTCTGAGGTGCATTAGGCTATGGCCATCTTCCCTGGGCTGCTTTTTTCCTCAGCTGGATCTCACCACTTCTGTGGCAGAGGTGGCAGGACTGAATGTGAGCTCCCCAGCTATGATGGAATGTAACCTGCAGTATTAAGTGAGCTGTTACCAATTTCAGTCTGAATTAGTAAGCAATGCTGTGAATTGTGACAGCTGGGGACATACAAAAGTCTCTTTCTGCAGCCTTGGCTGAGAATACGTGACAAGGGACAGGGCAGAGAGATGATGCTAACCTCATCAGCCAGTCCTGTATAAATCACCACAGATCACTTAAGGTGTCCTTCCATGGTGCACGTGTGACACTGTAACTGCTAGAAAATACTGAATGATGTCAGTACTGTATAACGAACGATAGTGCATAAAGATATAATTGTTCTATAAAGGCATTAATTTGAGGGATTCAATTAGAAATGCTAATTGCATGGGAGTTTCCAAATGTAAACTGGACTTTGTGCCTTAACAGCTCAGACATTGATTCATGCATGGAGTAGATAAAGGAATGCTCCTGAAAAACCTGCTGAGGATTTTACACAAGAGTGAATAGCAATTTAAATCAATAGAAATGTAAGAATCAAGTCTGTTGTGGGACCTGATGCTTCTCCTTAGTATTTTGGTGGGTTTTCTTCTTTCCTTCCAAGTGTAATCAAGGTCCATCACTTTTTGAAGATCCTGCAACCAACTTCTTTTCACACCCGTGTCCCTTCACTGACTTCAACAAGGTTGCTCCTGAGGGGAGCATGATCCTAGTGCCTATTGCAATGGGCGGTGGATGACTCCCTCTTGATACTACTGGGCGTTGGCTCAGCCCATTAGAGAAGTGCCAGTGAGGAGTGGTTTGAACATGGTATGACACCTCCATTCCTGCAGTCCATCCTGGAGCCAGATTTCTGCTGACTTAAACATCAATTTTGTCTCACGGTAAACAGACAAGATTAAAACTTGTGGCAAAAGGCCGGCTTCATCTGTGTACTTAAACATTTGCAAAAGGTCTGTCATCACCAGTGGCACTGTTTACATGTTCAGACTTCATCAGGTGCTAAATTGAGCTGTGGAATCAGAGTCTAAAAGCCACAAGCAGAACCATCATCAGCATAATTGAAAAAAATTTTATGTGCAGAGCTCATCAAAACCAAGACAAAAGTGATAGCTGTGTTACTTCCAATGTTATTTTATGAGCTTTAATTTAAAGCCACAGACCAGAGAAGAAAGGTCTTGAAGTAGTAGCTTCACAGTCTCCATCAGTCTCATTAAATGTAACAGTAGTACAGGGGTTAGTGACTACATCTTTCAGGGGGGTGCTGGAGATTTTTGAGTATCTCCTGGTAATCACACCTACAGCTGTGACTATCAGAATCCCAACCCAAAACCATTTCAGAGCAATGAATAGCCTCCTGTTGACATCGGTGGATTTTGTTTTAAAGTAAACACCATTATATAAAATGAGTGCTTTTAGCTGGAATGCAGTAAATAAAAAATACAGGTATTGATTCCTTTGTGCCTTTAAGAAATAGCCAAATCATTCTCCAGGCCATCCAGCATTAAACATGATGTAACTATTTATCTTGCATTGCCTCTCATTCAGCATCAATCCTGAGCTCTTTTCCTAGAGGTTTTTTTTTGTGATGCTGATGGCTATGGCAGAGTCTGGGACATCCAAGTCCAGAACTGTTGTCAACTGCCTCAGTAACCCCATCACAAAACTATTTCCGTGAGGATTCTGTGTGGCTCCTTCCTCATTGTGATGGAGCACTTGGGATCACACTGGCACAGCAGACATGACGTGTGTATATTTTTAGTGCACTGAGATCCTCTCTGTCTTATACTAGGTATACTGAAATGCAAGAATTAGCTAGATATCTTTTGGGGATTGGTACCTCAGAAGCTTTAGCAATGGACTTTTATTCTGTTATCTCACCAGCAGTGTTTTCAAACAGCTACAACTATTTGAATTTTTTTGTTTCATTGAAACAGATGGTATGAGTGACAGGGAATTTCCTTTTCAGCTGTACTGTTTTCTGTCCTGTCTGATTTTCCTTCATTGTAGTTTTGTCTGATACTCTAACATTTATTTGTGAAGAAACATGTAATATTGTCGCTCTATCCATCCTTTCAGAGATCTTTCAGGATGCAGTCTCTCTGACATGTCTCGTATGATTTAGAAAACCACCTTCCACTCTGTTTGCAGTGTATAGAACAGGGTTTCTCACATGTTCATGTGCTGTTAAAGATGCAGTATTTGAATCAGGTCTCACTGAGTCTCTCTTTTTTTTTAACCAAATGAAGATTAAAAAAAATAAAGTTCATGCAGCTTTGGACTTGATGAAAGTATCTGACAGTAGGACTGAGGGACTGCTTGACTCCCAGCTCTTTCATTGAGTCTCCCTGTGACTCTGGGCAAGCTGCATAATCTCCCTTTCTGTGTATGGGTCTCCTGACCTGTAAAATGCAATTCATTCATATTCATGTTGCTCACAATGATGCTGATGTTTGGCTTAGCTGATGTTTGCAAAGCAGTTCATGGCCTTTATGAGAGACATGCTATAGAAACTCCAAATTATAAGGCTAAATATCTACATTTTAGAATGGAAGCCATGGGATCTGCATCTCTAACAGTCCCTTTCCGTGTATTCTTTGCATAATGTTATCCTTCTCTTTCTTCCATTCCCCTATCACCAATTCCTTTAGACTCGGGATATAAGCCCAGAAGAGATAGATTTAAAGAATGAACCTTGGTATAAATTCTTTTCGGAATTGGAGTTTGGGAAACCGGTAAGTTTGATAGTTGCAATGACCAATGAAGTCAACCTGCC